>JAMXIJ010000030.1:0-302564 GCA_025742365.1 Coniothyrium glycines
CTCCTACTATATACTACGTAACGCCTAATATATACTATTATTATAAGCTATTATTACTTTATAATATATATATATTATTTAGGTATAATTAATAGCGTTAAATTTTATTTAAATAGTAGAGTATAGGGCTGTGCGTGACGAAGTATTAAGTTCTAGGTATAATTTTAGGCTATATAACCTACTAAAAAAGCCCTAGGGTATTAGCTATATAGTCTCTATAGGTTTTAAGTTTTATACTAAATAGATAAAAATTAAATATTAGTAAGTATTATATATTTTTACTTAAGTAAAAGTAAAAATTAATACAGTAAACACGCAGAACTAGGCTATTAGCTATATAACTTTAACCTTAAACTTTCTTCTTTCTTACCTAAACTTTCTATACTATAATAATAGTACCTTATTATAGTATAGTATATCCTACCTATTATATTAGCTAATAAGTATAGACTTAGTAACACTAAGTCTCCTAGTAATTAAACCTTAGTTATTAGCTCTAACCTTCCTAAAAAACTTAAGAAAGACACTCTAGGGTCCCTTTATATAGTAATTATAATATAAGGTATTTATAGTAGTTACTAATTTTATTACTTAAAGCTTTATAAGTAAAGATAATAAAATTTAATACTAGATTACGTAGTATAGTTAAGGTTTATCTTATTAAAGGCGCCTAACTAATCTTTTAGTAGCTTTTAGGGGTAAGCTAAGTACTAGCTCTAAGGCTAAGGCTTAGTAAGAGAAAGTTATGTAATAATTAGTAGAAGAGGGGGCCTTAAAAAAGGCTAAGGTATCTAATTACGTAGCTAGGCATGCGCTTAAGAAGTAACTAGATAAGGATACTAAGTATATAGTACTTTTTCCTAAAGATTAGGCTACTATTCTAGCCTTAAAGGTTAAATACCTTTAGTAAGAGTAATTTAATAACTAGTAAAGTTATTAGTAATAATAGTTAGTTATAATAGTAGTATACTAATAAGTATTAGAAGAATAGCTAGAAATAAAGTTTATTACTGTTTATATAAAGTAGGCTTTAATTTATAAAGAAGAAGCTAAGGTAAAGTATACTAAGGCCTTAGAGAAGCTTAAATATAATAAAGCTACTAAAGAGAAAAAGTAGGCTTTTTTTAGAGCTAAAGAGAGGTTATTTAGTAAGTATAGTATACTTAATAAGCTAATACGTTACATCTATTAAGAAGGGGTAGCTAAGCTTAAGACTAGTAAGAATTAGGATATTAATACTTAAAGTAAGTTTAGTTTAAACCTTATTTTTATTTGCTCTAATATAATATAGATAAGTAGTTAAAGTTTATAGAGAAGCTAGAGCCTAAGGAGTTAAAAATTATTACTAATATAACTTAGGAGTAAGTTATTATAGCTTTTTATTATAGCTATATACTTATTTTAATAGACTATGTAAGCCTACGCTGCCCCCTAAGTTTATATATAAAAGTAATAATATCTTACTAAAAGCTAATTATCCTTATATAATAGAAGATACTAATAATAAGTATAAAAAGAAGGTAGATAATAATTCTAAGGTAAAGGAGTAGCTAAAGGAGTAGCCTAATAAGTATAAGACTAAAGAGTAGTATACTGCAGCCTTAGTAGAGTCTAACTCTAAGTCTAATAAGATAGACTTCTATAGCTTTAGTAATATAAAGGAAAGTAGTAATCTAGAGGAGAGTAGAGATAAGAATTATCCTACTAAGGAGCTAGACTTAGGGGTAGTATCTCTAGCTAAGGAAAGCTCTAAAGATAATAATAATAAGATAATAGATAAGGTATAAGCCTAAGTATTCTTAATATTAGTACTGTATACCTAACATTATACCCTTACTAGTTATATAGCTTTAAGTTATAATCTTCTACTATAAGTAGTTTTAAACTAAATAGTTACTTAGTAGCTACTAAGCTTATTATAATATCTTACCTTTATTCTCTTTATTATAGTATTTTATTATAGGATTTACTATAAAAAATAGCTTTAATAGACTTATATTCTTCTTTACTATCTATACTCTAGCTACTTTTATTTAAGGCTCTATAAATTATTTATAGCAGCCTAAAAGTAGTTCTTAGTTTTATTAAGTATCTACCTACTAACTTAAATAAAACTCTCTATACCTAGCCTATCCCTATAGTATAGATTAAGTAGTAGGGATTAATAGAATAGGCCTAGACTTTAGGAAATAAAAAGTTAAAGTAGGACTTCTCTAGCTATTTTAGTAGTATATAGAGATAATTTAGTAAAATAGTACATATTACAGATAGCTGTCTATTTGTATTTTACCTTAGATATAATCTTACCCTCTAATATCTATTTATTAATAATATTAGGATAAAATATATAGCTAATTATCTTAAAATAATATAATATTAGCAAACTATTAACGTTGCCTACGTTCTATATACTTTATAAGTTAATTAGGCTAATTAACAGTACAAACCTTAGCTAAATTTAATCCCCTTATTTTCTTAATAGCAACTTAAGAAAGAGCTTATTTAGGTTATTACTAATAATAATTAGTTATTTTAAATAGTTAAAAAGGAGTTATTTTACTGCTTTGTGTCTTTCCTACGTAATAGGACGTCTTTACCTAAATAAATAAAATTTACTTAGCTATTTAAAGCCTAGTTCCAGTCTACCCTAAATTTACTCCTAGTAGACCTAAGGAAGACTATAAAACTATCTATTACCTTAGATAGATAGTTAGTAAATAACTACTTAAGCTTTATTACTATTAAGGGTTACTATATTATAGAGAACTAGTAATATAAGGAGAAGTTACTAGATTTTCTCCTACTTTATAGTAGTTATACTAGGGCTTTAATAGTAAATAAGCTTATATAGGTTCTTTTTAGGATAGGTACTAAGAATTATCTACTTACTATTATAGCTAATAATATAGATAATAACAGAATACTACATTCTATAGTCTAAAGGCTTCTCCTTAATAAATATATTTACTAGGACACTAAGAAGCACACTATCCCCTACCTTACTTATATTATAAACCTTATTATTTAGGATATTATTAAGCACCTTAAGCTTTTATCCTTAGATAATAATAATAGTGCTTTTATCCTATAAAAGTAGTATATATAAGATATTAAGACGTTTATATTTATTCTAAACTCCTTTTAAAAAGTAAGTTCTTATTATAATAGTTATTTATTATATAGTAACTATAATAAAGCTTTATATAATTTGTATTACTATTAACTAATTACCTTAGTAATATAAATAATTTAATATATTATAATATAGTCTTCCTCTATGTAAATAGCTTTTAGTAATATAAGATATAAAGACTTAATAGAACTCTATATTTAATATATATAAGCGCATACTAAAGCTATAAGAGTTTATTAATTAGTAGCTAAATTAAAAAATTACTTAAAAGATAATAGCTAATTTAAGTAGTCTATAATATAATAATAACAGCGCTAAGGTTAATTTTTGTAATCTTAAATAGCTCTAGCTAAATTATAGTAAATAGTATTACCTTAAAGTAGTTACTAGTATACTTTAGCGCTTTAAGGATACTACTACTTAGATTAGTTAGTCCTAATAGCCTTAGATATAGTATATTTAGTTAATATATAATTAGCTATTTAACTATCTTAATACTATAATAGAAGAGCTAGAGGAAAGTATTAAGGATAAAAGAGAAGTATAGCTTAGTGTTGTTTAAGAGGTAGTGGCTAAAGGTTGTATAAAGCTAAGTAAGTACTATAAAGGAATAGGGGGTAAGCGTAGCTTTCTATTTAATTATAGGACTATCTTAGATCTAATATAAAAGCTTACTACTTATAAGGTAAAGTTATTATAGATAGTTATAATAGTAGGATACTTACTTTTTATAGGATAACACGTAGGATACTTTAGATAAATTCCTTTATTATAAGTAGTTTTTTAATTACCTTAATTAATATAATAAAGAAAATAAAGGGCTTATACCTAGACTAGCTAATAGTGTACTACCTTATTATTTGTAAGGTACTAAGTAGTTTTAGAAGCCTAGCTTAGTACTAACTTCTACTAATGTCTTATTTACCTTATAGTCTAACTATAATTAAAGCTTTAATTCTATATCTTATAAAAGTAAATCTTATATAGGGGTAACCTAACTTAAAGGGGAATAATATCTTAGTATGCTTGTTCTTAGGGGGGCTAAAGATATTAATATCCTAATATAGTAGAAAGAGAATAAGGCTACGTATCTATAGCTTACAGCTATAGCTAGGGACGTATTAGTAATTCTAATTACTAGTATTAGGGTTAAGAGGGTCTTTAATATAGTAAAAGATATTATTAGTAATTAAAGGCATAGGCTTAAACCTAAATTAATTTGTTAGCTATTAGTAGTTAAGTATAGGATAGAAGGTTTTAATAAAAGTATAGAGCTATTAGCTAATTAAGAGATTAAAGGTCTACTTAAGCTACCTTTGCTAGAACAGTTCTATAAAGATACCTTACCTAAGGTAGAATCTAAGATAGCTAATAGTAGAGAACCTATTGTTATTTATAATAATAAGCTTTATAAAGTAGATATACGTCCTTACTTAAGAAAGCGCCTATAAAAGAGTACCTAGTTTTAGCTCCTAATCTAATTTTACTATATTACTAATCTAATATTCTATAATAATAGTCTATAATAAAAATAGATAAACCCCTTAGGCTAAGATAACTAGTAGGCTATTTTTACTATTAATCTTACTAGCAAGCAATCTCTACTAGTAGGTAATCTCTAAACTCTATTTACCTTAGCTACCTAACCTAGTAACCTAACCCTAAACTAACCCTAACCTAAGCTCCTACTATATAAACCTAACTATAGGTAGTAGTCTATACAGCCTAAACCTAACTCTAACCTAGAGTCTATGTAACCTAAAGGTAACCCTAACCCGTAGTCCGTGTAACCCTAACCTAGCCCTAACCTGTTACCTACTAACCCCAACCCAACAACCAGCCTATAGTTACTTAGGAAGTTATTAAATTTATCCTTATTCTACTAGGCTATAACCCTTAGGGTCTTACCCTCTTACACTATACTATCTAGTACTAACTAAGGCTTAGGTAAAGCCTAAGCCTATAATAGTATCCTATAACGTCTTTATAGATTCTAAGAGGTATTAGACTCTAAACTTAACCTTTTATATTTTAGTTAGGAAATTCTAGAGTAACCTCTTAAAAAACTACTTATAATTATACTCCTAATAATTAAAGTTAGCTTAATTACATTTTATAAACTAATATAGTAGTACTAGCTATAGTAAACCTAATATTAGTATAGTAGCTACTACTACTAGTAATAGTAAAGTTATATTAGCCTTATAGAGTACCTATTAGTTTCTAGTAAGGTATTTAGTTTAAATTCTGTAAAGATAAGTAAGTTTATACTACTTTTCTTCCTTCTAAAACTAGTTTTCTAACTCTTATAGTTTCTTATCTAGTTTATTTAGAGTTAGGTATAAATTAGTTACTTTAGCTAATTTTAGCCTATAAAAGGGTAAATTAGTTATATTATTTATAGCTTAGTTTTCTTTATTACTAATACCTTCTAAATAGTAATAACTTATTTTTAAAGAGTATAAAAAGGTTTTAGTAACTTAAAGTATAGAGGTTACTAGTATTATAGGGGAGAATAGCTAAGCTTATAGTATAGTAGGTGTATACTCTAAGTTTAATATTAAATAAGTTTTCTTTATAGTTAAGTACTTAATTCTTTTATAGAGTAGAAGTAATTAGAATATTAAGACCTATAATAGATTAATATAGGAGAGATAGATTAGAAGGCTTATATTATAGGTACTAGATAGACTAATTACTACTATATAGTAATAGAGGGGGAGTCTACTACTTATAGTATAATTTATTCCCTTATAATATAGTTATCTAGATATAAGTATTATTACCTTAGGGGGGAGTAACTCTAGGTACTAATAATAGTAGCTTAGGTTATCTCTATTCCCTATTAAAGATAGTATAAAAACTAAACTACCTACCCTTTAGTATTTATTATACTTTTTACTAGAAACTAAACCTTTTTAAGTAAATCTACATTAAACCTATTTAGTAGGAAGTTAGAACTAACTCCTATAATACTAAAATTTTAATTATTTAAGGCTAGTTAATATACTAGTAAAAATTATAGCTAGTTAGTCTACTTAAAGTATACTATTATATATAGGACTACTTATACTTCTTAGTTTACCTACTCTATCCTACTATCTATCTATAGATAATAAGCTATTAATAATATCTATAATATTCTAACTAGGGTATATAATATTTTCTAGAATTTTCCTAACTAGTCTAATCCTTAATTAGTAATAATTAATATAGGAAAACTCTAGAACTACTACTATATATCCTAAAACTAAGTTATATATACTTTTACTACTATAGAATCTATAGCCTTAAGCTAAATATATTTTAATAATTAGTTAGTAATAACTAGTAAGTACCTAGAAGCATCTAAGTTAGTAGCTAAAAAGTCTGTTATAAAATCTATTAATATTTAAGACTAATAGTAATTAAAAATTAGTAATAGTTATAATAGGCTTTACTTCTTTATTTATAATGTATATACTTTAAAATAATAGTAGTTCTAAATATATTATATTATAGTAGCTAATATCCTATCCTAATAGTAGTTCTACTATATAATCTAGAATATTATATTTTTATCTAAGTATTTAGCTAGTAAGGATTTATATACCCTCTAAATAATTATAGTTATTAATAGTTCCTAATTAAGGACCTATATAACCCCTTACTAAAGTAATATTCTATAGGTACTAATTATATAGTTTTTAATCTACTATAGTATTTTAGCTTCTATAGGAAATTTCTAATCTCTATTATAGACTACTTACTACTAAACTAAGTATACTTAGTCCTAGTAAATTACCTTATCCTATAAATTCTAGAGATAGGTATCCTAAAATACTTAGAATCTTAGAGCTATTCTAGTTTTAGTATAATATTAAGTTTATATACCTTAGATAGATACTAGATATATTAAAGAAAGTAGGTTATATCCTTATAAGGGCTAATCCTAATTCCTCTAACTAAGTATATTAGGCTAGCCTACTAGCTAACTAGGTCTAAACTTTAAATAGAAACTAAATATTAAAAAAAACTCTATCTAGTAGTACTACCTTTTTAATAGCTTTAAAAAGTTAGTAAAGTATTCTAAATTTTTATAATCTATTAGGATTATAAATAGCTATACTATACTTTATAACTCTAATATCTATACCTTAAGATAGTAAACTATAGCTATTAGCTTCTTATTATATATAGTATAGTTTTATTAGGCTACTATAAGGGTAGTAGAATAGTATATAACTAGGTATAGTACTAAGCTAATTCTCTAAGAAAGATATCTACCTAGTACCCTACTTAAGTAGTTTACCTCTATAACTATTTCCTTTACTAGATTTTACTAGGTAAGTACTAAGCCTAAGATAAATACTACCTTTAGGGTATAAAATACTAACTTTTTTTTATACTTTACTAAAATAGTATTCTTTTTTTAATTAATTTATTTAAAGGGATAATATACAAAGAAAAAGATAGTATAAAGTCCTAATAGAAGTTAGTAAAACTAAAAAAACTTCTTACTTTTTAAATATTCTATAGTAGCTCCTAGGTTTAAATTATATAAATTTTAGCTAGATCTAGTTAGATTATCAATTCTACTTAGATAATATATCTAAAATATTAGACCTTTATTATTATAAATATATACTTCTTTAGGTTAAAATATAACTCTACTTTATAGAGAAGCTAAAAGACCTATCTTACCTTTCCCTAATAGTCTTACTTAGAGCCTAAAGTATAGATAAGAATATTATCTAGGTATGTAGGTAGACCCTAGGTGCGGATATTTATCTTGTAATAGAGGGTAAATGTAAAGAAAATAATAAGTTATTAATTACCTAGAGTAGGGAGTTATAATAGGTTTAATTTAGGTATTTAAAGTCTTATCCTTTATATACTAAGGTTAGAGGACTTTATATATAGGGGAAGGGGCTACACAGGCTATGTGTATATACGTCCCCTTTTCTTATCTAACTTACATAAGGTCGAAACTACATAAGTACAAATTCACGGACGGATAAGGTAGGCTATTAAAAAAACCTCTAGGGTGTTTTTTAATACTATATTTATATATTACTAGAATAAAATAGGTATACTAGTTAGTTCTATAGGATAAACTATCTACTTAAATAAACTAAAATATATTTAAAATACTATAAGAGCTTTATTACCCTAAGCTAGATAGATTTAGTAAAATACTAATTAGATATTTACCTTTATAAACTATTATACCTTTACTAATATTTAGAAGGTTTTTTTTATTAAGGGAAGAAGATATTAGTTTATAATTATAAGCTTATTTAAGGCTTAATAATTAACGTATATCTACTAGCCCCCTAATAGCTTTTTTATAAGTAGGATAGGTATACCTACTAATAAGAAACTAGCCTAAATCTATCTTTTATCTATTAGTATTATAAGTTAGTACTAGAGTTTAAGTAGTTAGTCCCTAGGTATACTATATAATAGATTTTAGGGTAGTACTAGTACCTATCTATTAGGTCTATATTAGAGCTATATCTTATAGTTAAGGAGACCTTTTAAAGGTAGTAAGCTTATAGCCTAGGCCTTATTAAAAAGTAGAGTAAAATTAACTAACTCCTATAGGAGCTTTACTCTAGGTTCTATTATAACTCCTATAGTTTTAACTAGGATATCTATAATATACTAAAATATAATAACTATATAGTTAGCTAGATTTTTTACTTTTTTTCTATAACCTAGCTTATATACTTAGATAAAACTCTTTTAAATAGAAATTTAAAAAACTTTTTTCTACTAACTAGATTCTTATACCTAAAGGTTTTCTACCTACCTTATAAGTAGGTAACCCTTTATAGTATATAGCTAAACCTAATTCTAATTTAGCTAAAAATAACTAAAGATAAATTATTAAGTTAATTTAGGAATAATATATACTATAACCTATATTTACTATCTATTAATATCTATTATCCTTACTATAATATAGTTAATTATTATTCTCTTATAGACTCTTATTACTTTACTTAGCCTTTATAGAGTAATTATAACTATTTATATCTTTACCTCTTCTACTATTTCTAAGCTAATAGCTAAAAAATACTTATACCCTAAGTTTACTATTATATTTACCTACTATATTTTTTAAAGTATAACTAAAATTAAAAAGAGTACCTTATCTAACTTTATTAGTACTCTTATTATACTATAATCTAGGCCTTTCCTAGTAAACTTTTCTACTAAACTATATCTATTTTCCTCCTAACCCTAATACTTATTAAAAAGTATTAGTTTTTTTTTAGCTAGAATTACTACTATTATATTTACTAGTTATAAAGTAATAGTATTTATATATTCCTAAGTATAGTAACTATTTTATCTATACCTAATATAAACTCTATTTTAATAGTATTACTAATAAAGTTTTTATAGAATCTAATTAGGATATAATACTTTAGGCTAGCTAGGCTTAACTTATAAAGGTTAGCCTATCTAAGTTAAGTATATACCTATAGTATATATACCTATTATTATAATATCCCTATCCTAATTATACTTACTATCTAATCTTACTACCCTATAGGTATATAGCTAGTTATCTAACACTATAATTTTTATATTAACTATAATAAAATAATATATAGTAATTACTAAGTCCTAATCTATTTAGCTTATACTTTAGTATATAATAACTATATATATCTAATTATTAAAACTCTATTATAGATAGTAAAGCTTTTACTTTAGGTTCTAATAGTTCCTACTACTAAGAACTAGTAGCTAAGTAAGGTATATAAAAAAGTTTTTAAATAGCTTATTCTTTCTTTATTTAAGATTTTATAGCTAAACCTAGGCCTATTCCTATCTATATTTATTAAAGTAATTAAAATTAAAGTAATTAAAAAGGTATTATACTTTCTACTTATAGGCTTTTTTTTTATAAACTAATAGGCTAGTCGTTGGGTTAGGGTTAGTAGGTAATAGGTTAGGGCTAGGTTAGGGTTGTACGGACTATAGGTTAGGGTTACCTTTAGGTTATACAGACTTTAGGTTAGGGTTAGGTTTAGGCTATATAGACTACTACCTATAGTTAGGTTTACGTAGTAGGAGCTTAGGTTAAGGTTAGTCTAAGGTTAGGTTACTAGGTTAGGTAGCTAAGGTAAATAGAGTTTAGAGATTGCCTACTAGTAGAGATTGCCTACTAGTAAGATTAATAGTAAAGATAGCCTACTAGTTATCTTAGCCTAAGGGATTTATTTATTTTTATTATAGACTATTATTATAGAATATTAGATTAGTAATATAGTAAAATTAGATTAGGAGCTAAAACTAGGTACTTTTTTATAGGTGCTTTCTTAAGTAGGGATATATATCTACTTTATAAAGCTTATTATTATAAATAATAATAGGTTCTCTACTATTAGCTATCTTAGATTCTACCTTAGGTAAGGTATCTTTATAGAACTATTCTAGTAAAGGTAGCTTAAGTAAACCTTTAATCTCTTAATTAGCTAATAGCTCTATACTTTTATTAAAACCTCCTATTCTATACTTAACTACTAATAGCTAATAAATTAATTTAGGTTTAAGCCTATACCTTTAATTACTAATAATATCTTTTACTATATTAAAGACCCTCTTAACCCTAATACTAGTAATTAGAATTACTAATATATCCCTAGCTATAGCTATAAGCTATAGATACGTAGCCTTATTCTCTTTCTACTATATTAGGATATTAATATCTTTAGCCCCCCTAAGAATAGGTATACTAAGATACTATTCCCTTTTAAGTTAGGTTACCCCTATATAAGGTTTACTTTTATAAGATATAAAGTTAAAGCTTTAATTATAGTTAGACTATAAGGTAAATAAGATATTAGTAGAAGTTAGTACTAAGCTAGGCTTCTAAAACTACTTAGTGCCTTATAAATAATAAGGTAGTATACTATTAGCTAGTCTAGGCATAAGCCCTTTATTTTCTTTATTATATTAATTAAGGTAATTAAAAAACTACTTATAATAAAGGAATTTATCTAAAGTATCCTACGTATTGTCCTATAAAAAGTAAGTATCCTACTATTATAACTATCTATAATAACTTTACCTTATAAGTAGTAAGCTTTTATATTAGATCTAAGATAGTTCTATAATTAAATAGAAAGCTATACTTACCTCCTATTCCTTTATAGTACTTACTTAGCTTTATACAACCTTTAGCTACTACCTCTTAAATAATACTAAGCTATACTTCTTTTTTATCCTTAATACTTTCCTCTAACTCTTCTATTATATTATTAAGATAGTTAAATAGCTAATTATATATTAACTAAATATACTATATCTAAGGCTGTTAGGACTAACTAATCTAAGTAGTAGCATCCTTAAAGTGCTAAAGTATACTAGTAACTACTTTAAGGTAATACTATTTACTATAATTTAGCTAAAGCTATTTAAGATTATAAAAATTAACCTTAGCACTATTATTATTATATTATAGACTACTTAAATTAGCTATTATCTTTTAAGTAACTTTTTAATTTAGCTACTAATTAATAAACTTTTATAGCTTTAGTACGTGCTTATATATATTAAATATAGAGTTCTATTAAGTCTTTATATCTTATATTACTAAGAGCTATTTATATAGAGGAAGACTATATTATAACGTATTAAATTGTTTATATTACTAAGGTAATTAGTTAATAGTAATATAAATTATATAAAGCTTAATTATAGTTACTATATAATAAATAACTGTTATAATAAGGACTTACCTTTTAGAGGGAGTTTAGAATAGATATAAACGTCTTAATATCTTGTATATACTGCTTTTATAGGATAAAAGTACTATTATTATTATCTAAGGATAAAAGCTTAAGGTACTTAATAATATTCTAAATAATAAGGTTAATAATATAAGTAAGGTAGGGGATAGTGTGCTCCTTAGTGTCCTAGTAAATATATTTATTAAGAAGAAGCCCCTAAACTATAGAATATAGTGTCCTGTTATTACCTGTATTATTAGCTATAATAGTAAGTAGATAATTCTTAGTACCTATCCTAAAAAGAACCTATATAAGCTTATTTACTATTAAAGCCCTAGTATAACTACTATAGAGTAAGAGGAAATCTAGTAACTTTTCCTTATATTACTAGTTCTCTATAATATAGTAACCCTTAATAGTAATAAAGCTTAAGTAGTTATTTACTAACTATCTATCTAAGGTAATAGATAGTTTTATAGTCTTCCTTAGGTCTACTAGGAGTAAATTTAGGGTAGACTAGAACTAGGCTTTAAATAGCTAAGTAAATTTTATCTGTTTAGGTAAAGACATCCTATTACATAGGAAAGATATAAAGTAGTAAAATAACTTCTTTTTAACTATTTAAAATAACTAATTATTATTAGCAATAACCTAAATAAGCTCTTTCTTAAGTTACTATTAAGAAAATAAAAGGATTAAATTTAGCTAAGGTTTATACTATTAATTAGCCTAATTAACTTATAAAGTATATAGAATATAGGTAATGTTAATAGTTTACTAATATTATATTATTTTAAGATAATTAGCTATATATTTTATCCTAATATTATTAATAAATAGATATTAGAGGGTAAGATTATACCTAAGGTAAAATACAAATAGATAGCTATCTATAATATATACTATTTTGCTAAATTATTTTTATATACTACTAAAATAGCTAAGGGAGTCCTACTTTAATTTTTTATTTCTTAGAGTCTAGGCCTATTCTGTTAATCCCTACTACTTAATCTATACTATAGAGATAGGCTAGGTATAAAGAGTTTTATTTAAGTTAGTAAGTAGATACTTAATAAGACTAAGAACTACTTTTAGGCTACTATAAATAATTTATAGAGCCTTAAATAAGAGTAGCTAGAGTATAGATAGTAAAGAAAGATATAAGTCTATTAAAGCTATTTTTTATAGTAAATCCTATAATAAAACACTATAATAAAGAGGATAAAGGTAAGATATTATAATAAGCTTAGTAGCTACTAAGTAACTATTTAGTTTAAAATTACTTATAGTAGAAGATTATAACTTAAAGCTGTATAACTAGTAAGGGCATAATATTAGGTATATAGTACTAATATTAAGAATACTTAGGCTTACGCCTTATCTATTATCTTATTATTATTATCTTTAAAGCTTTTCTTAGCTAGAGATACTACCCCTAAGTCTAGCTCCTTAGTAGGATAATCCTTATTTTTACTTTTTTCTAGATTACTACTTTTCTTTATATTATTAAAGCTATAGAAGTTTATCTCCTTAGACTTAAAGTTAGACTCTACTAAGACTGTAGTATACTACTCTTTAGTCTTATACTTATTAAGCTACTCTTTTAGCTACTCCTCTACTTTAGAATTATTATCTACCTTTTTTTTATATTTATTATTAGTATCTCCTATTATATAAAGATAATTAGCTTTTAGTAAGATATTATTACTCTTATATATAAACTTAGAGGGTAGCGTAGGCTTATATAGTCTATTAAAATAAGTATATAGCTATAATAAAAAGCTATAATAACTTACTCCTAAGTTATATTAGTAACTATTTTTAACTCCTTAGGCTTTAGCTCCTCTATAAACTTTAACTACTTATCTATATTATATTAGAGTAAATAAAAATAAGGTTTAAACTAAACTTACTTTAAGTATTAATATCCTAATTCTTACTAGTCTTAAGCTTAGCTACCCCCTCTTAATAGACGTAACGTATTAGCTTATTAAGTATACTATACTTACTAAATAACCTTTCCTTAGCTCTAAAAAAAGCCTACTTTTTCTTTTTAGTAGCCCTATTATATTTAAGCTTCTTTAAGGCCTTAGTATACTTTACCTTAGCCTTTTCTTTATAAATTAAAGCCTACTTTATATAAATAGTAATAAACTTTATCTCTAGCTATTCTCCTAATACTTATTAGTATACTACTATTATAACTAACTATTATTACTAATAACTTTACTAGTTATTAAATTACTCCTACTAGAGGTATTTAACCTTTAAGGTTAAAATAGTAGCCTAATCTTTAGAAGAAAGTACTATATACTTAGTATTCTTATCTAGTTACTTTTTAAGTATATACCTAGCTGTATAATTAGATACCCTAGCCTTTTCTAAGGCCCCCTTTTCTACTAATTATTATACAGCTTTCTCTTACTAAGCCTTAGCCCTAAAGCTAGTACTTAGCTTACCCCTAAAAGCTACTAAAAGGTTAGTTAGGTGCCCTTAATAAGATAAACCTTAACTACGCTACGTAATCTAGTATTAAATTTTATTACCTTTACTTATAAAGCTCTAAGTAATAAAATTAGTAACTACTATAAATACCTTATATTATAATTACTATATAAGGGGACCCTAGAGTGTCTTTCTTAAGTTTTTTAGGAGGGTTAGAGCTAATAACTAAGGTTTAATTACTAGGAGACTTAGTGTTACTAAGTCTATGCTTATTAGCTAATATAATAGGCAGGACGTGCTATACTATAATAAGGTACTGTTATTATAATATAGAAAGTTTAGGTAAGAAAGAAAAAAGTTTAAGGTTAAAGTTATATAGCTAATAGCCTAGTTCTGCGTGTTTGCTATATTAATTTTTACTTTTACTTAAGCAAAAATATATAATACTTACTAATATTTAATTTTTATCTATTTAGTATAAAACTTAAAACCTATAGAGACTATATAGCTAATACCCTAAGGCTTTTTTAGTAGGTTATATAGCCTAAAATTATACCTAGAACTTAATACTTTATCACACATAGCCCTATACTCTACTATTTAAATAAAATTTAATACTATTAATTATACCTAGATAATATATATATATTATAAAGTAATAATAGCTTATAATAATAGTATATATTAGGCGTTACGTAGTATGTAGTAGGAGGCGTAATTTTTTTGTGTTTATACTAACTTTAGGTAGTAATAAATTTATATAGGGTCCTGCTAGCACATATAAGCTAAGCAAAAATATAATATAAACCTAACAGCCTTCTAATACAAATAATTTTTAACTTTTAATTAATAATAACCTTTAAAATAGCTAATATAAAGAAATTAATTAAAATAGCTAGGTAGGCTGCTACTACTACTACTACTAAGAAGATATATATAACTATATAAAAAGTACTTTATCTAGCTACTATAAAAGGACCTATAATAACTATATAGCTATAGAAAGCTAGCTTAATTCCTAAGCTATAAAAAAAAATTTACTTTTAGTCTAGTAGTAAGTAATTATATTATATTATTATAGATCTCTACTAATAAAGGTATAGCTATTACTCTTAGGAAGATTTAGTACTAGTAAAAGATAACTAAGTTACTTTTATAGAAGCTCCCTTTTTCTTATCTTATCTATAAAATTATTACTATAATTATAGTAGGCTACTATTCCTACTAGCTATAGAGTTCTACTCTTAGAGCCCTCTAAAAGGCTACTAAAGTATTCTTAGTTAGCTACTTTAAAGGTATAAAATTTTAACCTATTCTATTAGTATAGTAGCTAAAACCTTTAGACTTAAATATAAATACTATCTATATAAAAAGAGTTATAATTTAGGTAAAGGATTTATAGCTAGTAAAGTACTACTATAGGAAGCTAGCGCCTTTAGATACTACTATAATTTAGAATTAGAAGGCATAATCTTTATTCTAGCTAGATAAATCTAAGATATTACTATAATAATAACCTATAATAATCTATTATCTTATAATCTACTTTCTTAAAATCTATAACTTATAACTAATACTAAGAACTATAATTTTTTATACTAGAATATACTATAAACCTTAATATATATACTAACTAAAAGTTAATAAGTAAAATCTATAAATAGTAGAGATATATTATAAGCCCCTAGACTAGCGCTTAGTTAGACCTAGACCTTAACCCTAGTAATAACCTAGTTAATCTCTAGCCTAGGTCCTAGTCTATATAACCCTAACTCTAACCTAATTTAAGTAGTACTAACTTTTAGTAGGTTAGTTCTTAGGTTAGGTTAGAGGTTTATGTAAGCTAGTGTAACTCTAACCCGGTCCTAACCTAACAGCTAGCCTATAAACTAAAGCTACTTCTTATTAAATATAGTAACTTAGCTAGCCCTAAATATAAACCTACTACTCTTAAAAACTACTAATAAAAATTAAGTCTAAAGCTAGTTTATAGTAAATTATTAAATACTATACCTAATAAGCTTTTTAAGAACTATTAAATAGTTCTTTTACTAGTAATAGTTTTTAAACTAAATAGTTTAAAAAAGATTTTTTTTAGTAGTATTAGCTATAGAAAGGTAATAGGCTTAGATATTATAAAAGTACTAGTAATAGGTACAGCTTACTAATTAAACTCTAAACTTAGGGTTAGGTAGAGCTATCCTAGGTCTAGCCTAAGTCTAGTAAGTTTATAAACCTTTTATACTAGATATTTTATCTAAACCTAAAAGGTTTTTATAGTAGCCTTTTATTACTAGTAATAATCCTAAAGTATAGCTATAAGGTCTACTATCTAAAGGCCTAGTATTAGTTTACTATTATTCTATCCTTAGCCTATCTTTATTACTTTTTAGTTTAGATAGAAATTTTTTTTTAAATATTATAAACTAGCCTTAGGACTTAAGAAAGACTAACTATTATAAAGGTATTAAGAATCTTAGGCTTCTATAAGTCTAAGATTCTCTCTTTATAGTTCTATACTATCTAGCACTAACTAAGGCTTAGGCAAAGCCTAAGCCTATAATAATAAGTAAGATTTCTATTAGATAATTAATCTAATTAGTAATACTTAGTAAGGCTTTTTTAAGATATTATTATAATTCTATTAGAAAGGTATATAATTATATCTAAAATAGATTACCTACTTAAGTATAGCTTAGTAGTAGTAGTAGTAGTAGTAGTAGTAGTAGTAGTAGTAGTAGTAGTAGTAGTAGTAGTAGTAGTAGTAGTAGTAGTAGTAGTAGTAATAGTAGTAGTTATTCTTGTAGTAGTATACTATATAATCTTATAAGACCTAGCTTAGCTATTTTAGTATTTCTATAGTATTTTATAGCTAATTACTAATAAATAGATAATTCTACTAGCTTAGAAGTAAATAAAATAAGTTTAAATCTAGGTAGTATATATAAATACTAAAATAGCTAAAATAATTTTAAAAAGATTATATAGTTATAATTATTCTATATCTATAATATAACTAATAAAGAAGATTAGAAGCTAAATATCTATCCTATATAAAGCTCTACTACGACTATATTAAAGTATAGTACTTCTAAAATAAGAAAGGGGTATAAGGTTATTAATATTAGAAACGGAGCTATCTTTGGTATGCAAATCTTCTTGGGTGTATTAGAGGTAGAAAGTAATCACGTGGTAGAAGCGGCTTTCAGCTCGCAGCCGTGCGAACGCATCGTCATGCCCTCGGTCCCTTGTCCAATCAAGCTCTCGTTTTTGGCTTGGGCGTGCAGAAAATACACTTCTAGAAGTAAAACACGTATGATCATTGCAAGAAACTATAGCGCTAAAGCCTGCATCTACAGGTACTCATCGGGCATTGGGATCAGCGTTTCGTTGTAAGCCGCACACATAGCCGGATGTTCCTCGGGAAGAGTATTCATTTCAGTCATCTTGACATCCGTACACTATCTCTGCGTTAGTACATGCTCTATTTTGGCAGGTCAGAGAAACTGACATGATGTTCCACATTCCCCGTCTTCGGATCCGTCGCCTCGAAGTACATGACTCCCATCTCGGCGGGCTCAGTCTCAAATGGTATCGTAACGTTCACACAAAGTTGCCCTGAAGGCTGAATCGGCACATTTTCCAAGATGATGTGGGGGAAGTCGTCTCTCTTCTTTGGCACTCTGTTTCGGGTATAAAGAGCTGATACAAGGTCTCCAGGATGTCCGGAGAAGGAGAGGAAACTACGAGAGCTGCGAGAGTACCTTTGGGGGTTGTGTATTATCTCTCCTTTTCTGCGTCAGCTCACACTGCTGCTGGACCGGAAACGGAAGAAAATATACTGCAGAAAGGATTGTACGGATCTAAACCTGGCCGAGTCTTGGGGTTTGGACCGCGGGACAACCATGGATAATGGACGTGGAAGCCGGCGTGCGTTGCGGATGTGTAGTTGATGCTGAGGGCAAGTAGGAAGGTGATTGTTGTGAAGAGTGAAGGCATGATTGACAGAGATCAAGTGTAGTATGTTACAGAGGGCGAGGATCAGATAAGGTATGCCTAGGCGGTATAGGTTCTATTGAGTGCTCTGACTCCGGTGCCGCGGTAGGCGGAGGCCTGGGCGAGCGTTTCGGGATAAGCTGTAAGCATGGGAACAGATTCTAGGCTAGCCTATCATCAATACACGATCGCGAGCAGCACAATATATCCAGAACTCAGAGTTTGAACTGCAGTGCAGGCGCCAATAAATTACCACCTCTAATCGACCCTCTTATCCAAGGAAACCCAGCACTATGGCTCTGCTGAATGAGTGGATACATATCTCTACCTAAAACGGATTGAAACAGGCCGAGTAAGCGCCAGAGTTGGTCATGGATGCCCCACGATTCCTTCGGTCCTTTAGACCTTTCTTCCTGGACCTTGTATAGGTGGCTGCGATGCGCTACGGCAATTCGTATTGTACTACATCTACTTAGCGTGGATGGTGGGAAAGCTGCTCTCGCCAGGCTTTGACCAGGGGGCTTGGGGGCGTTGCGGTGGGCTGCGGCGGGTCGACGGCAATGACGCCTCCGCGCGAGATTCCGGTGGCGGATGGCCCACGTCCATGTCTTGTCTCCACCTGCCATGGGAACGTACAAGGGTCTGGTTCGGTAGTGCAGAGTCGGCATCTTGTGCATTTCACTGTCCACCCTACTTCCTGTTCTGGAGGCCCGACTGGAAAGCAGCGGACTGATGCACCCAGCTGTCAGGTAATTGACATTACCAAAATGTCTCCGAAGATCGCCCCAGTTTTTACAGACACTTAAGCGGTGTTAGGGAATCTAGGACTAGACAGATTATGAATATGTACGGAATCATGCCTAAGTTGCCACACCCCGCCCGGCTAGTCCCTAGCAATAGAGGTTCTTCTTAATGGAGGCAGAGAACATATAAAGCGAAGGTGGAAGGTGCTGCATGACTATCATTGTTCAACTCACATTTCATTTGACTTTACTCAAGCTCATGCACAAGTCCAAGCTACACTACTGATATCAATCGTTATTACGAACACAAGAGTTAACGAGAAGGTATACTAGGTACAGTTGACGTCCCTTTAACGTCCAAAATATAGGACGAAATTGGAAGACGAGGTTAGTTGAGTTAAACTTCTCGTCCTATTGGGATAATTTGGCATATTGATAAAGACTAGTCGCCGATACGGGTAATAGGCATGTTTGAGCTCAAGAAGCGCCAAGAATATGCTCAGATTGCTTCCGAGGAGCAGCCTGTCAGGGGAAAAAGTCGGTTCTCCTCCATTGGATGCGTTCTTATAAGTGTTGTCTCCGTGTGTTGTCTCATTGTTAGCCTCTTGGTTTTCATTTACCACGGTCAGAGGCCAGGGAGTGAGCACGAAAGAATCACAGAATGCGGTGCTACCTTGGCTGAATTTGAGACAAATGGATGTGTGTTTGATGTTTTAAGCTATACCTGGATGCCTGCCCGGTGCGTAGACAGTGCGACTTCTAAGGAATTTCGATCGTGGCTCTCGGATCCGCAGAGGACGTTGGGCCCATGGCCATTTTTCAAGAAGATGCCGGAGGGGCCATCGCTTGCGGAAAATCGAATTTCTAGCGAAGTGGATTTTGGTAATCGTCTGAATATGGAGATTTGGTCCTCTATGGAGGAGCACCTCGCGCACTGTCTGTTCATGTTTCTTCACGTTTCGCGTGTTGCGCTTGGCGAAGCACCCCTTTGGACTTCAGATTCTTATCCACATGCGGAACATTGCTTTCAAACAATATGGAAAGGGCTTAACGGCACGTGGAACTTCAATGAAGACAGGCGAGCGAATCACAAGATAGAGATTGGAGTGTCGACTTGTTGATCTTGGAACTCAGCCACATCGACGACAAGGTTGTGTCAGAGAGATACTGCTATGGCGAATCAAGGCTGACACGAATTAATCTAATATCCTCCGCTGCTTCTATGCAAATTCCATCTTGAGCAGGTGCATGGACAGTAGTGAGCCTTTTTTAGACGGCTGTATGGGCTTATACTGTTCGCATTTGCTGTAATTTCAACGATCTTAAACTGGAGGAAGATTGCACTTGCACCTGACCAGCTAGAGGCCTCTGATTGGGGACCAGTGTGGCACGTGTCTCGATACTTTAGTATAGTTAGCCTCATCGCAGCGGCTATCATCTCATCGCGGTTTGTACTCTTGTAGCTGTTATGGGCGGAAAGAGGCCTACTAACGAGTATGCATTTGTCTCATGTAACGTACATCCTGTCGCAGCGGAACAACCAATGCCACGGAACAGAATCTGTAGAATCAGCCTGCACAAAGCAGTAAACGTCTTTTAGGAATATAATAGATTTCTCAAACAGATTATTAACTTTTAAGCTATATACTATTAATATATAGATAGAAAACCATATAGTATTAGGGCGAGTAGGAATCAATTCTAATAATAGCAACATTTTATGCCTTAACCTATTACCTTACCCTAAGTAGTTATTTCGAGTGAAATTCCTATCTTAGGGGTATACAGGGTAGCCTTAAATGTAAACTTCTAAGTCTGACGTTTTAGAATATTCGATGTCGATGTATTGTAGTGATACGAAGGTTTCTCTGTTAGGAAGCCGTGGCGATGATTCGGCATAAGAACTTAGCGTTGATAACGAGTGCTTTGTTATCGGTAGAGAACAACCACATAACCATCCAAGTAACTCCCTAGACAATCCGACAGCCAGAGACAGTAAGAAATCAATTTTTGGAATTATTATTACAAAGGTATTAGAGTATATCTGCTAGGGGCCTTAACGGTCTCTGCAGCCTATTACGCGTCCCCCTACGTTAATCTAGTACCTGTACCGGTAGAGCCGCTGTTGCGGCCTTAGCAGACACAGACAGACAGAATCTGCAAGCAAGCTACTTAACATAACACGTCTACCAAATGTAGTAGCAGCTATCTAGCCACAACACAGCAACGCAAGACGCGATGACGGAGCCTAGACACCCTTTGAGCACACAGTTACATTACACACAACATAGTTAGTAAGGGGCCTTCGGGCAGCCTATTACTAACCGATAATGCCTGCGACGTCCTGTATTAATAAGGCCCCAGGCCGAACAGTATTACCTCTTACGTAAATTACCTTACAGACACTCTAGTATACTACTATTAGTACTATAACATACTTACAGATTATTAAACAGCCTCGTCTACTATTGCCCTATTCTATATTAAAGGAGTAGTAACCTTTTATTAAACCTAATAAGGTCTAAGGAGATTTATATAAGAGCTCTAATACTTAGTAGGCTTACTAACCTACATAAGCAGAGTATTACTCTTATAAGGCTGTATTATAATAAGATACTACTACTACTATACCTACTAGTATATTATACTATACTATATAGCTATATAGGAACCTAGTAATTAGTAGTATAGTAGAATAGTATATTAAAAATTAGAGAATATACTATAAGTTCTAGAGGTAAGGGTAAGCTAGTATATATAAGAGCTAAATACTAGGAAAGACTAAAGGTATTATAGTTATAATATATAAGGTACTATACTTCTATAAGTATTATAAAAAGGTATACTTAAAAAAAATTAAAACTTAAATTAATATTCTATCTATACTAAAACTAAAGAGTATATATATAGTAATACTTAAAATAATATTATATAGGTATAGAGTATAATAGAGAACCTAGGAGGAAAAGAAGAGATAGAAGAGTATAGTAAAGTAAGGCTAGTTATATTAGAAGATAGAGGTAAGAAAGATTTAGTTAAATATTATATTCTATTTTTTATATAATATTTTCTATATATATATCTTTTCTTACTAGAAGTAAGATATTAGATTTCTATCCTCTTTTATATATATCTTTCCTAGGTACTAGTATAGACTAGAGTATAAGTATAATATTTTTTTTACTTTATATCTAAAGTACTTATAAATCTTATATAAAGTATAAGTTTACTATTATATATCTTTTAGTTAGATTACTATATAAGCTAACTTAACTATATTTATTCTATTATTTAAGACTTATATATTATTACTATTAGGTACTAGCCTACGTAACTAGCCCTAAGCTAGTCTAAAAGAGTATAGTATCTTAAATAAGATATTATTACGTAGAGTACTATATATACTTAGTGAACGCCTACTTATAATAGGTAACTAATCTATTATAGCTAATAAGGTACCTAATAATTACTATACTAAAATTTTTTTTAAATTTAGTATTTTTAGTATTTTTAGTACTAAGTATTAGGTACTAGCCTACGCGACTAGCCCTAAGCTAGCCTAAAATGGTATAGTATCTTAAATAAGATATTATTATATAGAGTACTATATATACTTAGTAAACGCCTACTTATAATAAGTAACTAATCTATTATAGCTAATAAAATATCTAATAATATCTCTCTTCTAGGAAAGCTTTTATTCTAGAGGCTATAATAGGCTATTAGTATATAGTACTACCCCCTAGCAGCTTTAGTAGGGCCTAACTACTCTATATTACTATATTATAATACTAATAATATACTTAGCTAGCCTTAAAGTATTATTAAATATAACTTAGACCTATATCTATACTATTTAATAGCTTTAAGACTATATTTTAAGATACTCTACTAGGTACTAGCCTATATAACTAGCCCTAAGCTAGTCTAAAAGAGTATAGTATCTTAAATAAGATATTATTATATAGAGTACTATATATACTTAGTAAATACCTACTTATAATAGGTAACCAATCCGTTATAGCTAATAATACGCCTAATACTAAGATTAAATAAGTAATTTTATCTATTTATAAATAATTACTTATATAGTTTAACCTTATATAAGTAAGATAAGAAAAGAGAATATATATACCTCTAGCTTATATAGCCTTTTCTTCTATATATAAAGTTCTTTAACCTTAGTATATAAAAAATAGAAAAAGACTTTTTACCTATATTAAACCTATATTAAACCTATATTAAACCTATAATAACTCTTTACTTTAGGTAATTTATAAATTATTAATTTTTTATCTTTACCTTCTATTATAAAATAACTATCTATACCTAAGGTCTACTTATACTAATTAGTAAAGTAATCTATTTTATTTTATAAGTTAGAATAGTAAAGAATAGAAATTACTTAAAAAGTATAGTTAAAAGTAGGTATAGTATTCGATAGAAATAACTTAAAAGTTATAGTAGAGAGTAAGAACTATATAGTTATTTAGCTAAGAACTTTCTAGTTAACTTATATAACTTAGGCTAGCTATTAGGTTATCTCTACCTTCTTTTCTAGGCTAGATATAGCTAAACTTACTATATAAAAGTTATTCTTTTTTAAGATTAATAGCCTTTAGTCTATTAGGTTTTTCTATAAATCCTTTAATTAAAAAGTTATTTAGTAGCCTAATAATAACTTAAAGTACCTAGCCTAAGCCTCTTCTCTTAGCTATAACTAGCCTATTCCTTATACTAAGAAAAAAGTAAATAGGCTAAGATTTAGGCCTAATATAGATCTATAACTCTCTAATAGAGTACTAAGTTTTATCTTTATTATTTAGAAAGCTATTAGGTAACCTACCCCTAAAAAAGAAGGTTAACCTAGAGTTAATATAATCCTAACCTAATAGCTAGTCTAAGATAACTAATTAAACTAACATAATTATATAACTAATAGTAATTTTAGTTAAGCTTAATAACTAGATAATTAGAGTATAATATAATTATACTAATAGTAATAGATATATATTTAAAAGATAATATAATTACCTCTTTATAACTAGTAAATATAGTACTAATACCTTAGATACTACTATTAGTAGTTCTATTATTTAAAATATTACTACTTATTAGTACTACTAAACTAGATAGCCTATAAAGCCTATATATAAAGAGATCTAATAGAAGCTATAAATTATATATTAATAATATTATATAACTTACTAGCGTTATTATAGTACTAGTTTAATTATAGTATATATATATAAATAACTAGGAGTTTAAGATTAATCCTAATTATCTAGTTACTTATAATTTTTATAGATATATTATATATATACTTATTAATATCTAGAAAATTATATTAGGTTATAAAAAGGTACTTATAGTATATAAGAAAGGTTCTATAGAATAGAAAGTTTATTACTTTAGCTTTATATAAAAATTACTCTAGAGTAGCTTACTAGCTTCTTTTAAAAAAAATAAGAACTAGTTACTAAAGGTTATAGGGAAGAAGATAAGGTATAAAGCTATTTAAGATTAAATAGGAAAATACTTTAAAATCTAACTTATTCTCTAATATATAATTAAGAAAAATAAACTAAATATAATAGTCTAAAACTAGTTTTTAGAAAGTATAAGCTTTTACTAAAAATATAAATAAGTATAGAAATCTTTTTAAACTATATAAACTAGCTAAAAATAGACTAAAAGTACTTATTACTTCTTAGCTAAAACCTAAGCTAGTAATAGAGGCTATACTTTAACTACTATAATATAGCCCTTAGGATTCTAATTAAGTCTTTAGTACCTAATATATAAGTATAAAAATATAGTACTAAATACTTTAGAAGTATAAATAAGAATAAATTATATACTATAAGACTTAATATAAACCTTCCTTAGGAACTATAGCCTAAACTTATAAAAGCTATAGTATATTCTTATAATTAAAAACTAAATTACTTTAATAGCTAGTTTTTACTATATAAAAGGGTTTTTAAAAATACTACTAAACTTAATAGAAGTATATTTAAAAATAAAAAATAATATAAGGCTTAACTTAAAATATATAGCTATAACGCTTTTATAAGATATATAATACTTACTTAAGAAAGTTAAGACTTTAGAGGCTAGATCTAAAAGTATAAATTAGCTTTCTTATAGACTACTAATCTACTAAGTATACTATAAAATAAATAAATTTAAAGCTAAAGATATTATTTAAAGTTTTTTATTAATATATACCCTAATAAAAGGTAGAAACTTATAGTAGTTTCTTTAAATTAAGATTATAAAAAATTAAGAAGTATAATTAATAGAACTTTTATAGGCTATATATATTAATAAAATTAGTAGACTTATATATTACTAAGATATAATATATTATATACTAATAATAATAATAATAGTAGTTTTACTAAATATTAAGTTAGTAACTATAGTTAAGATTAACTACTACTAATAAAAGATTAGCTTATTACTTTTTATAGCTATTACTATAAGACTAGATATTATCTTTCTAATATTTTAGTTAGTATAACTATACTTAATCTAAGTACTTACTACTACTAAGTAGTTAATAGAATACTATTATACTTTTAAAGTATATAACAGAAGGTACTTAAACTAGAATAAGAAAAAAGCTTTAAAGTTATAAGTAATACTTTTTTAACTAATAATACTTATAATTATAAAAGCTCTAAAGGCTATATAATTAAGTTTTAAAGTAAGTAAGTCTACTATATTCTACTTAACTTTATACTTATAGTAGTAATTAATTTAAAAGTAGTTATAAGTAATATCTATAGTTTATTTACTTATAAGGTTAATATAAAAGGTTTTTATAAAATTATTAAGCTAATAAGGTCTAACCTACTAATAAGCTATATAGCTATAGTAGTCTTTAATTTCTATTTATATTTAAGATAGACTCTACTATAGAAGCTTTCTTAAATAATATAATTATATAACCCCTTTATCTAAGTAAAAAGTCTATAATATTCTTAATCTACTTTCTTTTAGTTTTTAAAAGTACCTTAGTATTTATATACGATTAGTAATTCTATAATATTATAGTTATCTATAAGTCTTTATAATTAAACTTACTTATTTTAATTATATCTATCTATTATAATTCTTATAATATTCTTTTATTACCCTATAGTAATAAAGATATAGTATTATAAAATAGTATTAAAAGTTCAAATATTCTATACGCTATACTATTCTATACGTTATTTAGTTATATATAGTATAGCCTATAATAATATACTATAAATTTCTATATACTATAAATTATAACTTATTTATAATACTTTAAATAGATTAAAATACAAGCTAATGTAAAGGTCTTCGCCAATATCTTAACGGCCAATTTTACTATATATAGGGCAAGCTATTCCTAGGGAACTGCAGCAATGTGGAAGACGGAAAGCTATAAGAATTAGATCCACTTAGTCGACTTTGGTTATCGAGAGAGCAGTCTAAGATTTGATATATGCAATTGATTTGGGGAGACGTTAATATGATTAAGTTCCAGATGGCTTAAAGCCTGGGCGCAAAGGCTACATAATGTCCCGGTTTACACTCTCTTCGTCGCCGTCCAGAATTGCGTCACTGTCCGTCTCATCAGTCACCGTCCTCAATGCTCACCAGAAAACTTCAAAACTGACCGTAAGTAAACTTCAGCAACGTTTGCGGCTGCTCGGTATACAGACTGTCGATGCTCTTCCTTGACTCATGGTCGACATCGAACCCGAGCAGATCTGCCAGGTGGAGAACTTCATCGGCAGAGAGCTGGAGAGCGGTGTGGGTTCCCCATTTCAGCGCTGTATACGCGTCAGCCCGAGTCCGGTGCCGAAGAGATTACGAGAAGAGCAGAGGGAGCAGTTCCTGGGAAAGAGAGGACAGTAACGTACGTCCGAGATTGATCCATACTCCACCAGGCTTCAGCAGCCGATGTATGTTGCTCAGGAAGTCAATCACGTTATCGGAAATGTCGATGAAAAACAGCGTGACAACGGCGTCAAACTCAGTGCCATTGGGGAATACGTCCAAGAAGTTGCCCTCAACGAGCTTGACGGTCTTGTTTGGCCAGTGGTCCGGCACGGTTATGGCTGAGTAGCGCGAGGAGCGGTCGGCTTGGTACTCCCACTTGGTCACGAAAGGATGTAGGGTATGTTGGTGCAGCGAGTTCGTGTGGTTCGTTAGCATGTGGTAGGGCAGGATGGAGCTGTAGTCCAACTCGTTGGCCGTAACGTCGTATCCTGCGCCATTGTGAGGCCGTGCCCTCAAATCAATGAATAAAAGATGGACGCACCGAGATCAGCGATGTCGCTTGCCAGCCTGCCCATACCACTTCCGGGTACAAGCACCTTCTTCCCCTTCCCATTCTCGCCAAAGTGTTGCTCGAGCCCATGGAGAACTGGGGGAAACACGACCTGTCTCTGTTTGGCGCCCTGGCTGCTCCAGTCGCGTAATAGATGTGCAAATGCCAGGAGCACAACTTGGAGTTTAGCTTCTCGCTCGCCTCCCAGTGCTCGCGAGCCGGTACGGTAATACTCCCTCGCATTCTGCGCGATCTGATCCGAGAACTGAGCGTTCACCTTGATACCGTCCCTGGCCTTGTCGAAGTGCGCAGGATAGCCAAGCTTGTTGCATATCGCCTTCTGCGCGGGCTTCTGCTTGTCATACCGCGCATGCTTTCGCTGGAGCACTTGCTCGGCAAGTAACGGATACTGCTCGAACGAATTGATGCAATGTGCCAGTCCAGTGGGAAGAGCGGAGTCTTTCTTTCTTTTCTCACCTTGGGAAATGGAAGCTTGGGGGGCTTCTTCGAAGATTAGCGCGGGAGAGGCTGAAAGCGGCGAGGTAAAGGCGAGGTGAAGGGCTTGGGCGCGATCGGAGAGGGGGGAGAGGAAGAGTGCAATGTCGGAAAACGACGGGGCGCCACAGAGGGCGATATAGAGGGGAAATACGAAGCAGAAGAGAAGGGCGACGAAGCGGGAGAGGCAAGTATCAGTGCGCATGATTGTGCTTGTGCTGTGTGTAGTATCACGAGGGAAGAATGCACGACAGGACAAGACACAGAAGGAGAAGAAACAACTGGCGCATCATCCGATATCCACGGCGGGAACGTTTCTCGGAGTCGACGTCATCCCGAGCATGCCGACTTGTCTAATCGATGGGCGATATACTAGAAGCTGACTATTTAGGCTTTTGGTTTTACTGCGACCTTCCGTGCTTCCTCCATGTTCCCTTGCTGGCTGCATCATGGCCGTTTTCCCCTCCATTTTGTTCCTCTGCCTACTAATCATACTGCCTAGCGCCCATCTCTCGTATACGCACCCATGGGACAAGGCACAGACACTCAAGTGCAGCCAGTTGCTGATACGCAAGGAATGGCGGAATTTGACGAATAACGAGAAATCCGAGTGGGTGAGAGCTGTCAAGGTGCACCTTCCCTAGGATTACGCGTACATCACTGATGCCGGGTAGTGCTTGGCAAGCATACGACACGAACGGCTATCCTTGACCAAAAACCAGACGGTGCTTGAGGGGAAGAGGAGCCTGTACGACGACTTTTCCTACTCGCACGCAGTGGTGGAGCACAGCGCACATAGGAATGCTTACTTTTTGCCGTGGCGTGCGTTTCATCCCTCCCGTTCCCGAAGCATAGGCTAACCGGAGCGCAGACCGCTGGTTCACCCATTTATTCGACACTTCCCTTCGCCAAAACTGCGGGTACAGCGGGCCAACGCCATTCTGGGACTGGTCCCATGATCATGCAGACCTCTTTAACTCGCCAGTGTTTGAGGACTCCCCCGAGTACGGGCTAGGGGGAACAGGGGACTGTGATTCCTCGCCCGAAGCCGACTGTGCAGTCTCCACCGGCGCTTTTGCCTCGTCCACCGGCAGCTTGGAGCTTGCCTGGCCCATTCCTCACCACCTGCGGAGAAACCTAACGCTCATCACCGGCTGGTACCCCCACGAGCTGCCCCAGAACTACACTCTCGGCCCGGAATTTGTCCGCAATGCGACCGAGCAAACCACCGGCGACTTTTTCAAGTTCCAATATGCAATGACGCGAATGCACAACCACGTACACAACTTCGTTGGCGGAGACCTGGCCGGAGACTGCCCGAAGGCCCTGCTGAAGGAGGATTGCCAGGGTTTGGCAATAGCCTTTACGCCCAACGACCCGCTCTTTTGGCTGCATCATGCACAGCTTGACCGGTTGTGGAGTAAGGTACGCACCCGAATACCAGGTTCCCTTTTCGCAGTACTAGTCGCAGTACTAGCTCACTAACCTAAGTTGTACAGTGGCAGCGTCGCCACCCGTCCAACTTCGCCGCCTTCTCCGGCATGCCCCTAGATCCGCACAACATGACAGAGAAACACTATGACCTCGACACACAAGCTGATTTTCAGATGCCCTTTGACATACACAGTGTACCGGTGGCGCCGAATAGCGTGTTTGATACAGAGAGTTGGCCATTGTGTTATCGTTACCAAGAGTAGACTGACACTGAATTCAGAACTTATTTATCGTACATACGATGTAGCCGATACAGTCACGTCAGCGTCACATTTGCTCAAATCTATGTGGTGAAATGAAAGGCGGGAAGAGAACCAGAATATACTTGTCGAGTTCTCATACGATACATCACCTTCACCTATTCCACCCTTCCCATACCTACCATGTTAACTAACCTCATGAAGCCTCTCAGACATTTCCGGTGTCCAATTCTCATGCTCACTCTCCAACCAATCATGCACCTGTCTCCAGTCCCGGCATGTATGTACAGCCCTCACGACCGGATGCGATGCCTCTCCATTCTCCTTTCTCATGGCCACACCTCCCGGCTCTATCGTTGTGTCGGCGGCGCAGAGAATACCCTGCCGCAGGTAATGGAAACAGTGCTCTGTATGGTTCGACCCGTCGTCCCCATGGATAAGCATCGTGCGTATGTGGTTGAGACAGTGTATCTGGTGCCACATTGACACCCCAAATGCAAAGTGCTCTTCCCCTAGAAAAGCATAACCAGAGCCGGGAGGGCGGATCGCGTTCCATTCGGCCCAGGCAGGTATGCCTTCCAGCGCGTAGTGCGAAGGGTCGTCCTGGAAGACGGCCTGGATAGTGCGGACCTTGATGGGGAGCTCGCGAGGTCGGTCGCCGCTGAGGTAGGCTACAGTGCGTCAGTCATGAGTGTGAGAAGGAGCACGGATGGCGCGCACTGTATTCCCGTTTTCCACGCGCCAATATGCGAAGGGAGAAGACAAAGGTGCCCAAATTCAGAACGAGGCCGACACTCAGCACTGCGATCAGGCAGTGGGAGAGATTGGGTAGTCGAGGTACAAAAGATTTAGGGAACATGTTAGTGTGCTGGTAAAGCGGTGCGTTGGGGTCAGCAGTGGTAGACGAGGAAATTGTTTAGCATCAGGAGCGGGTCAAAAATGTTAACACCTCTAAGGCCATATTCTAACCACTCTCACTTGGAAGAAGTCATGCCTCGTCCAGAAGAGCGGGAATAGAGAAGACGCACTGCCGGTATGCCTCCATCCACCGGACCCTTCGCCATCCGAATCCGAAGCATATCGTCCGTGACGGGAGAATAGAGAGCTCCAGTAAGCAGAGAACAACACGCAAGGCAGTTTGCGGATCCGCAGAAACCGCCCTACTGATTAAGAAAGCAAATGGACTACAACAGTGTAAGGGGTAAAAGCAAACAGGGTGCAGCGATCGAAAATTGCACTGCTCCAACTTCTGGGGTTCGCACGTCGGCCTCCAAGCGCACAGTGATGCTAGGAATTACCGTCAATCCCCTTCCGCGTAAATATGCAATGTGGGTCAAGATAGCCCTTAGGTATCTTTTGAGGCATTTCTCGAAAAAGTTGTAATACCCTTATCCCAGGTCGACCTTAGCCTTGGTGGGTAGGGCCGATCTTACTTTCACACCATCAATTACCTAGCAGAAGGCGTTATATACTACTGTCTGACCCTCTCTAGTACTGATGGTCGATTAGACAAGGGAAGAAGTTGGAATCGGCTTGACGTCGGCATTGCCAATATGAGCAGGGGAACTACGAGCCAACAGTTCCAGTTCAGCGACACTAGCCTCGACGATGCTCATAGCGTTAGTCTGCATGCTATCATTGCTACGAACATAATGTTTTCTACGAACCCGATCTCGACGGAGTGCCGGTAGATGCAACGGCAGGCCACTGAACGGGTCACTCGGGTACATCAACGAAAATGCCTATCATGGCGGAAACGTTGCGTTACTTGGCGCAAGACCTTTGCAAGACCTTTGACTAAATCTAGGAAGCCCCAAAGACCTAACCTTCTTTGTTTAATACTTGCAGAATAAAGTCGTCTCCACATTTGTAGAATACTTATTCGAGTACTAAGGCAGTAGCTAGGCACAAGACTACGTCTTCTATAAATACAATACAAACTGCTTATAAATAATAAATATAAATTAGTTTACTATATAATTCTATTTTAATAGCTAAGAGTATATAAGAGGGGAAATATTTTCTAAGTAGAATTTATAGAGATATCTATCTAAGTAGAGATATAATTCTAACTAAAGGTATATAAATTAATAGGTTACTACCTTAGTAGCTTAATATAGCTAATAATTAAAATCCTAAAGTTAACTTAGCTTTTACTAAATAAGCTTAGTACTATTTATAACCTAACTATATATATAATAACTTTAAACTCTAGTTTATACTAGCTACCTTTTTTAAGCTAATAACCTAATTTCTTTTAGTAACTACTTAAACTTAAAAGCTATAGCTTTAGCCTTTAGTATTAAAACTTATCTAAAGTTACTTTAATAACTAAAAAATAAGATTAAGGCTGTACTTAAGTCTATTTATAAGGAATAACTAATAAACTTAATATATTAGTAGCTTAAGAATAGATTACTAGTATAAAATAAAGAATACTTATATACTTAAAAGTATAAGTTAGTACTTATAAAGATAAGAAAGTAAGTTCTAATAACTAAGTTTAAGAAAAAAAAAGTACTAGCTAGGCTTATATAAGTAGGTACTATATAGTAAGATTAGTAGGTATAGTAACTAAGTATATATATTAGAAAAAGATTATATATATAGCTACTTACTTTAGTATTAAGGATTTATAAAACTTAATATATAGTTAAGTAAAATCTTTATAGTTTAAAAAAGTATTTCTAGCTAGGTTTTTAAAGTAATAGGCTTTTAGCTCTACTAGTTTAGTATACTTATTAATTCTATAACTTACTATTTTAATTATTAGTAGATATAAATTTGTATTCTAATTACTAAAACCTATTTATTTTTAGTAATACTAGTTTAATATAATAAAGTCTAGCTTTATATAGTTTTAAGAATTTAACTATTAGTAGTATATAAGCTTTAAAGTAGTTATAAAAAAGGTATAATAGCTTTTAGCTAAATATATAAGAAAGATTATAAGCTTTTTATAGTTTTACTAATATAGAATTATAGTTTAAAAGAAGTAAAAGAAATACTATTAGCTACTAGTACTATAAAAATACTATAAATATAAATTAAACTTTTAAAATAAATATTTTTTAATATAAAACTAATAATTATTAAAATACTAGGACTATATCTACTTATTAGGGTAGCTAAAGTTAGTAAGTACTAATTAGTATATAGTATATTTATTGTTTTTAGTATTAAAAAGTCTTATATTAAGTTACTAATAATTTTCTATTATAAGATTTAAAATTATAATCTAAGAAGCTAAGTAAGAATAAAGGTATATAATATCTTCTTTAGAAATAAGCTTTTTAATAAACTAGTATTTTATAGTAATATAAATCCTAATACTAAAATAAAATAAATATTAAACTTAATAATATATAAAAGTTAAAGTAATATATTAGTTAACTTATTAACTTTTATATTATATAGAAATCTTCTTAAACTATTTTAGGCTTAAGGTATAGTCTTTAGTATTATAGATTAGCTTTAGTTATTTACTTACTTATAAGAATATATATACCTAAATTATTAATACTTAATAATAATATAGCTACTATAGGGATATTTATCCTAGTAAAGGCGTATAATTAGAGGAGATATTAGAATAAAATTATACGGTAATTTAGGCGTGTAGGTACAAAACGTTGCTGGTACGCTATTATAACTAAACAGCGATTCCTTGTCTTAGTAGGCATATGGATATATGCACATGAATTCGGAACTACGTGTTCCCTAAACAAGTTATTAGAAATCGTAATCACTCTTACGTAGACTCAACTGCTCGAGGGATGAATGATTGGATCATAATCATAAACAGTAGAGATAGACACCAGGCCTAACTGTCTTGGATTCACGTCGGTCTCCAGCTTTGGTTAGTTGTCAAACGGAACCGGGGGAAAGCTTTAATCCATCTTGATTGGTCCTACGAGTACCTCTCCTTCTAATCGTAAAATGCATTTATACTCAAGAGAATAACGAACACTAATAACATCCTATCTACAAGATACTTCTTTATCCCGCTCAAGTAAAGATTTCACTCACCATTACACCCTTTAACAATGCTGTCTTGTATTACTTTGATTAGCCTCGCCAGCATCGGCCTGAATATTCTCCATGCTCAGGCGGCAGTGGTTCCCGTCGTTGGCTTAGCTCGCCGCTCCGAGCCCATCAACGATGTCTACCGCCCTGAGGCGAACTGGAAGCGTCAGCACGAGTATGATATTGATGCGGATGAGGTCGCCAACGAGAAACGTCAGCATGAGTACGATATTGATGCAGATGAGGTTGCCAACGAGAAACGTCAGCACGAGTACGATATTGATGCAGATGAGGTTGCCAACGAGAAACGTCAGCACGAGTACGATATTGATGCGGATGAGGTTGCCAACGAGAAACGTCAGCACGAGTACGATATTGATGCAGATGAGGTTGCCAACGAGAAACGTCAGCACGAGTACGATATTGATGCGGATGAGGTTGCCAACGAGAAACGTCAGCACGAGTACGATATTGATGCAGATGAGGTTGCCAACAACGAGAAGCGTCAGCACGAGTACGATATTGATGCAGATGAGGTTGCCAACAACGAGAAACGTCAGCATGAGTATGATATTGATGCAGATGAGGTTGCCAACGAGAAACGTCAGCACGAGTACGATATTGATGCAGATGAGGTTGCCAACAACGAGAAGCGTCAGCACGAGTACGATATTGATGCAGATGAGGTTGCCAACAACGAGAAACGTCAGCATGAGTATGATATTGATGCAGATGAGGTTGCCAACAACGAGAAACGTCAGCATGAGTATGATATTGATGCAGATGAGGTTGCCAACAACGAGAAACGTCAGCACGAGTATGATATTGATGCAGATGAGGTTGCCAATAAGGATAAACGTCAGCACGAGTATTGATGCAGATTAGGCTGCTGACTATCGATGCCGACGATACCGCATTAAACAACAACGATAACAACACCAACCGGCCTATTACATGTGAACGTCTATGACGTGTTCCACCGGCGAGCACCGCAACCGAGCAACTTTACGTCACTCTCTAAGCGTATGATTTAAATACATTCGTTACATAGCAGTATAAATATTTCAGTAGAATGTATTAGATATCTACTTGATTTTCCTATTTTGTAACTATGTGTCTTGTGTCCTGTCCTTCTACACCTTATAGTGCGTGCTCTTAAAATGCAACTGCCCTCTTAAACGCGGACCTACGAGGACTCGCTCGCACCCCGGGTCTGACAAGGGCCGGGTTCTCGAGAGGCTATACTCGTACCCGCTCTGCCGAACGCGGTGAGTGGCAAGGTGTACTAGGCGTCACGCAGTCCCGCTTTTCGGGCTACTACCTTACACTAGTGCCACCACCTAATCTAATCTTACCTTCGCTCACGGCGTGCCCCCTCCCTCCTCTCGCCCTTTTCTTTGACCGCTCCTTGCCATGTTTTTTTCCAAACCAAAGGCCAACTCTTCCGAGTATGCGCCCCTTGCGCTACACAATGACGGCGAGGACTCTACCACAACTCATGAGAGGTGCTCCTCCTCCGAGGATGACCATTCTCTCCCCTTGCTGGAAGCCTCAGACAGCATACCCGTCCTCGCGCCATACAAGCCCTCCCAGCTACCCAAGGCCATCCTCTACTTCTCCTTCGCCCTGGCGCTGCTATCTGCAGTGAACGTCGCTCTTTTCCCCGCCACACTGTCGAAGTATCAAGTCTATCCCTTCTCCGATTCCGAGCTCGAGGCGCTCCCCTATGGCGACTTTAGATTGGGATTAGACAGAGCAGCAAAAAAGATCCCCCCTCCCCTAGTCTATCACCACGCTTGGCCGGATAGAATTGCACGGGTGAGCCGGAAGTTGCAGAAAGCTGTATGGGGCCACGGGGTGCAGGTGTATGTCACTGTCGAGGTCTGTATTCCGTACTTCCTCCTTCATTTCCCTAACTAAGCCATCCAACTATTCTGTGTCTACTGGTATATGTGCAGCTGCTGACGTAAGAGGAGGACTCGACTGTTATGCGTTTCCCCATCCCCTCTACCGGCGTCAACGCCTGCGCGCTCTCCTGGCGACCGCCTCCTGAGTTCTCTGGGCGTGCTAAAGACGTCACAACCAAGGGAGATATAACGGAAATCGAGGTCTGGCAGCTTATCGCGCCGTCAGCCACCTCCACTACCGTCTCTTCCAGTATAGACGAGCTCGACTATGACACCCTATCGTACTCGACCCTTCCCGTGCGTGGAGAGCTGCTCGGCTTGCTAGATCTTACAGCCAAGCCGAATAGCACAACACTAGAGTTCGCCTGCCCCAGTGAGGCAGAGAGTCTGACGGTGGAGATGAGGTGCCAGCGCGTGGGATGTCATGTAAGCTTTATGCAGATTGATATGGCCCCGAGACTTGGGTTTGAATTAGTGAGGAGGAAGGAATGAGCGGGGCAGGGTGGTTATGTTGCTTTCAATTAGTGTCATTATTCACGCAAAATGGATCCCGTCTCTATGCCTGGTGACTCTTCGAATTACTAGTCTTGTAGTCCCAGCACACTCACCTAACCCGGCGACCTACTACGCTGACACCCCCTACACATAGAATTGGGGCAACATAATTCCTAACCCCTATCTATAGCTACAAGTTACAACAAAAGCTACAATTCTATATTCCAGTAATACGGGAGTTCTACTTACAAGATATAGTCCGGATTAGGGTAAACTATACCTACGCGGTCCATACAAACAAAACTCTGCTACCTAGGTACGGCCCGCAGCCTAGTTTAGCGTCCGCTACCTAGCGTCCGCGTCGGTCCTATTAACGGGACTATAGCTAGTAGTCTAATTCAACGTCAACTAGCGTCCGTGTCGGTCCTACTTTAAGTCTTTGTTTTCGTATTTCTGTTTTTATAAGTAGTTTTGTTGGGATTATAGTAGCTTAGGTATAGAGGAGACGAACTGTATATAGGAGACTATACTTAATAAGGAAAATATAGAAGACATATCCCTACAAGCTTACGCGGCATACAACTTCAAAAAGTCAGTTAACGTTAGGATAGAATCAAAGGCTAGTCTACACGCTTTGTTTTTCTCGTTGCTATCCATAACTTTTAGTACTACCTACCCCTCATTTTAGTATTAGTTTATGTTATTACTAGCTTTAAAACTAAGATAAGAGTTAGATATAAAGGTTGTTATACTCTTTCGTAATTCAGGCAGAGAGTATTTTGTTTATAGAATGATGGGTGCATAGTAAGCAGAACCATGCACTATTGAAAAGTCGAGCTAAGCAAGCCGCAGTCACTCTAAAAACACACCGACACCGAATAGCGAGGCTCTGCTTAGTGAATATGACATGGACGAAGACGCTTTTACTAAGGCTATGGATCTGCAGTACACGAGAAACAACAGCAGGAGGGGGACTCGAAGAGCCATCAAAATACTTTCGACGGCCATGATTGCTCTTTTAGCTACCTGGGGAGCGATAGACTTGACAATGCAGATCTACCACCGAGCAACACCGGCAAGATCACTGAATCCCCCGACAGTATCCCTCCCAAACGACTATTTCTGTGGGGATACGCCAGAAGAAGCCATTGCTAGAGGATGCGAGTATGACTACATGCTTCCAGGATTTGTGCATACTGACTACATCGACGCTGAGGTTACGGAAGCATTTCTATCAATCGGACCTGACAATGGAAACTGGCGATACTACGATGATGCGAATGGGACGTCGACAATCTCGCCTGAAATCCTGCCTAGCTTGTGGAAGATAAAGCGATTCCATGGAACCCATGAGTGGCACGTAATGCATTGTGTATATTTGTGGTGGAAGGAATTCCGGTCATTTACAAGACAGAAGTCGAAACTGAACATGGTGTCCAGCGAAGAACACATTCTACACTGCGCTAGATTCATTCAGAGGCGCACCGATTTTGATTCGATAGATAGTTCTTTTCTAGGAAAGGAAGGATGATCACAGTCCCGACAGATGGCCGAGACGCGCCTTACTCCTAGGCTTTAGAAAACGGAATATGACCATCACACGACCACTTAGCGTGATGTTTCTTCATTTGCCACTGTTCCAAATCCTGTACTACACATGCGAGATTTGGTGGCGTGAGTGGAAATCATGGGTGGCTGGCTTGTAGGGTGGTCGGCTTATCGAAGGGGCTAAAACCCCTCTAGTGACTCATAATCGCTTCATCCCTTCCTCGACCATCACCTACCTACGCGAAGCCAACAATCTCGTGCCCTGGCACTCGTACGGAAGAACATGTCGACCCAGCTTGACGCCGCTTCCATCGCTCGACTCTCCCTACATGACCCTTCCCATTTCAGCATCCAGCGCTCCCAAACCCTTCACCGTTTGATGCTCCTGCAGCACTGGAATATTGCCCCTGGCTCGAATGTGTTAGAATTAGGATGTGGACAGGGTGACTGCACAACTGTCCTTGCTCATGCTGTGGGCGAGCATGGAAGTGTGGTGGCAATCGACCCTGCGGAACTGGATTATGGTACATCCTCTTAGTTTCTAGCCTGCTGGCTGTCCTGCGGAGGTAGCTGAATTTTGCTGATTGACGCTCATGCAGGTTCTCCATATACACTCGGCCAAGCTCAGAGTCACATATCGCAAGGTCTGCTGGGTAGGCGGATTTCCTGGGTCCGACAATCTCCCCTGACCTACCTCTCCTCCCTCCCAGCCTTATCTGCCATCAGCTCGACCGATGCCAGCAATAGGAAGGCATTCGATGTCACAGTTCTCGCTCACTGCTTATGGTACTTCTCCTCCCCTTCGCTCATCCTTTCCACCTTCCGCGCCCTCAAGCAGCATAGTAAGCGTCTCGTGCTTGCTGAATGGTCGTTAGTAGCAACGCATCCCTCAGCCCAACCTCACGTACTAGCTGTGCTTACCCAGGCAGCACTGGAGTGCCACAAACCTAAGAGTAACTCTAACGTCCGTACGGTGCTGGGGCCAAAGCGGCTTGCTGAGCTAGCCCTGACTGCTGGGTGGCAGCTAGGTAATGAAACCCGCGTGCAGTGTGAGGAAGGGTTGTTGGACGGAAAATGGGAAGTCTCTGCCTGTCTTTCTTCCTCTTTTGATAGGCAAGTAAATGAGCAAGTAAGCGATGAGAGGGAGCGCGAGGTGGTTCTTGCGTTACGGGATGCGTGTGAGGCAAGCTTGGATAGTGTGCATGGGGGTCGGAACGGGGTTACGGCCATGGATGTCTGGGTAGCTACCTTCGTTTGATTGGTCGAGCCGAAGGTCAGATCTTCGAAGCGTGTCAAGCCTAGGTATTATAGCTTATTACAGGCGGGGTAGGCTTACAGTCTCTTACTTCCTTATTAAAATACACATTATTTGCTCCCTACCACGCTAGGTTAAGGAATTGGTTGAGGTTGTGGTACACATGTGTGGTAGCGCATCTCGAGAAGGAAGAGATGAAATAGGTATGACAACGACTCTTTTAAAGGAACGAAGCTCAAACTCAGATTGCGCTGCGTGCGACTGGAATCTATCATATCAACATCTATTTAGAACAATGCTTCTCTAACGTATATGTTGAATTTTGAAAACTGTGCCATGAAGAGCATGCACTCTTAATCAGTCTTAGTGAGCATTCAATCCAAGGTTCTGCAGCTACATCCAAACAGTGACTAGAGCTCAGCCTCAGAATCGTAATCATAGGTTATATTTCCAGGTGCGCCTAGAAAGGATTAGCTTTGTTAGGAAGAATTCTGGACGTGCAAAGTGTAGGAGTAATGCATTTCGTGAGCCGATTAGCAGCCTTCATTTTCGTGTTACTACAGTATCCGTACACTCAATGCCCGCCACCCAACAACAACAACAACAAAACTTCAACGCGTCACAACTCCACCAATATGAACCCAATCCAAGAAGCGATTGAAGAGATCGAATCGCGCAAGCCAGGAGATAATTTTACGTAAGCAGAAGTTGCGCGACGATACAATATTAATGAACGTACGCTCGCTCGAAGACACAAAGGCGTAACTGGCCCGCGCGGGCTTCCCCATCGATCCCTACACCCACAAACCAAAATCAAACTCAGAAACTACTGCAAGACGCTTACTAAACGACGTTTACCACCTCCAAGACTCAAAATACAACGCTTTGCTTCTGGTTTCGCTAGAAAAGACGTTTCAGAAAGCTGGGTTAATTAGTAAGACTACTTTTAGATAATTTAAGCCCTAAAGAGTAATCTTAATCTGCAGCTAAAGCTGCAATAACCTGAGTTGTACTTAATCTTAATCTGAAATGGTAGATTGTCTAGAAAGCAACAGTGTCTGCTCAGTTGCTTTGATACTTACGAAGTGTTGCGAGATCTGCAAATCGCTGGTCGGAAGATGGACCATCACAATTCATGAGCGCGAAGTCAACTGCATTGATAGACACGTATTGGTAACGATACATTTCCTTCTCGCTGTTTAGCCAGGAATCATGTCAACTGTGCCTGGAGATTCATGATCGTGCATTGTGGTCAGTTGAGAAAATTAGCCGTTGCCAGCCTTATGCGGGGTGGATAAACAGCGCGGGGTAGCTTATGAGACACACCCCTGACATGCAAGTTCGCTCAGCATACACGTCAGAGTCAATAATATCATACTACGAAATCTACCATCTGACATATCATGGATCAACCAGACAAAGGTGGCAAGAAACCAAGTGCAAAAGCTACCAATTTGCCTGTCGCGAAGCCTCAATCCAACCCAGAAACAGAGGACACCAAGGCAGACTCCAAGGATAAATGACTATCGATGGATTCTAGCTCCAACATAACAACATCTGATCACGATTCGTATGCGGCTGCTCGTGCTGCGCTCGAGCGCGATGGCTTCGTCGTCCTTTCTACCTCGCTATTTCCTTCCTTCGACCTCGAGGCTTTACGCACCGCAGCTTCACGGATAACTATAGCCGCACGTTCAGGAAAATGGCCTTACATTCGCACATTACCCAAACAGTTCCCTCCATGGCCTCAGGACCACTCGAATGGGATATGGGGCGTACAGCACCTTCTCCATCCCTCGAATTCCGACCACCTGACATTCGCGAAAAGCTACTTCGACGCCGAATTGCTGAAGTATGTTGCAGCTTTGATAGACTGCAAGGAGAATGACTTGACGATGGAATTGTACAACATGTTAGTGCGTCCAGATCGAGACTTTAGTCTCCGATGGCACAGAGATGACATATCGGCCGACGCGACCGCTGAGCAAGAACTCACAAGACTGAATAAGCCGAGTTACCACGCGCAGTGGAATCTGGCTTTGTACGATGATACGAGTCTTGTGCTGGTACCTGGGAGCCACAAACGTGCGAGAACTGATAGAGAGAGGAATGCGGATCCGTATGAAGAAACTCTGCCAGAGCAGATTACTGTTCAGTTGAAGGCCGGCGAGGTAGCGTTTTACAACAACAATATATTACACAGAGGTGTGTATGATAGCACAAAGGAAAGGATGACGTTACACGGGAGCATTGGGACGACGGCGGCTGGAAGCGAAAGAGCGCGGAATGTTCTGCAGCATGGTGTTGGTGAGTGGGCGAAGGAATACGATTTTGAAGAGTTTGAGCCGGCGATGGTGGAGCGGGCGAAGCAGATGAGGGCGCGTCTTGTGAATTTAGGGCAGAGTAGTGGCGATGTTGGGTTCTTTTCGAAGAATGAGTAGCCGCGGCGCGTGAGCAGTGGAGGCATGAGTCTTGCATCAGGGGGAATTCGAGGCACAGGGCTCTACTAATGGGATACCCAACTACGGGATTACTCGCCTTGGAATTTAAATATACTGTTGATATGGTTGTGCTGAAAGTGTTATAGGGACTGAATGAAGCCATCGTGAAATACTGCTATCGTGGTGTGCTTACATTTTTCTCTTTTGAATGTAGACAAGTTGTGTGCAAGGGCGCATGCTCGGAGTTTCAAACGCACCATAGGAAGAGAAATTAGATGCAAGGGCATTACATCGTCATTCATGCTCAGAGGTTCAACGAAGGATATCTGATAGTGTTGCGTTAATGATTGTCGCTACGATGAAACTCGGTTTTTATGTGTTGTGAAGCTTGCCACACAGATTCTGTGTATCTACCACAAGACTACAAGGAAAACTATTTGATCTCTAAGTTCCTAAGATAGGAGACTACAAGTACTTCAGGACTTCCTGGATGACAACATAAGACCATGGTCGTCCAGGCCAGATGTCCAGTATACTTGCACATTCTAGTGTTTCTAAGCCTAAAAACACAGCAAAACGTGCTCTGTTCTATGTTTTCTTACGAGCTGTCGATACTTACAGATGCTACATGCTGTACGGATACGGTAGCAAAAAACACAGAGCATTATGTTCTAACTGTTGCCTGAGTCTTAGAGACTGATGGGGTATTCATCATAAGACGAATGACAATTTTTCGCGTAGCCGTCGGTTGTCGTCCCAGACGCGCTAAGAGATCGTTAGCGCGCAAGCCATGCCCGACAACCACGAACATGTTAGGCACGCGCAACATAGCGACCGACATACGATGTACCACCTGTTCAAGTCGATATACCTACATGCGACAAGCAAAGAAGGTTTTCGGCCTAGCCTTCCATACGACCTTCGCGACTGCTAACCATATGCGCAGAATACTCGGTGCTGCTCCTCGGCCTCGACAACGCCGGCAAAACCACACTGCTCGAACAGCTGAAAGGCACTTATACACAGGCCAATGCCAATTTAAAAACTGTTCCTACTGTGGGACAAAATGTCGCAACGATCGCACTCCCGCCGCCGAATCCACCAATATACCTAAAGATATGGGACGTTGGTGGTCAACATAGTTTGCGAGGATTGTGGCAAAGCTACTACAACAGCTGTCACGCTATTGTCTTCGTGATTGACAGCAGCGATGTCGGAAATGCCACGCTGGCCGATATGTCGAGTACCGCAATGAATGAGGACATCGGGCGCCTGGATGAGTGCAAGCTTGTGCTCGAAAGCGTTCTTGCAAATGAAGACGCTAGCGGGGTACCTATTCTCATCCTGGCGAATAAACAAGATAGAGAAGACTGTGTCGAGGTCGTGAGGATCAAGGAAGGCTTCGTGAGGCGAGTTTTCGAAGGCGACAAGGGTGGCAACGTCAGAGACAGTAGGGTACTGCCATGCAGTGCACTTACTGGTACAGGTGTTCAAGAGGCTGTAGAGTGGTTATGCAGCAGAATGGCCTTCAACAAAGAGGCAAGACCACCTGTAATGCGATGATACATGAGCTCGGCACAGGAATCGGTAAAGAATATTCCACTCAAGGTCTGTGTTCTCTTGACTGCGTTTTCTGCAGTGGCATACGATATGAACGACGATGAAGTTTGCGCGGCGAGTGGAAATGTCTCATTCGACATCCACTCTCTGTGTGGTACAAAAGCCAACACAAAGCTCAGGTTTAAGTCACGCATGCGACCCATCTCCGGCATCTCATGGCGAATTCGCTAGTCTGGCTCGAAACCAAGACTCGACGACGAATTGCAGTACAGCTTGATGCAGGAATGCACCATCAGCACACAGTCGACTTGCAGATATCACTCTTTGCACACTTTTTGGTCCACAGATAGGTATGGCACTGAATCGTACCTGATGGTCATTCCTCCCTGGAGCTCTTGGTCGAGTGATTGGGATTGGAGAGAAGTCCCGCTCTCCAAAGCCTGTGATGACTGACACACCGCAAAAGTGCTTCAGGTCTAGGAATGAGCAAATGTCCAATCACTATGTCACGAAGTATCACAAGCTTTATGGAAATTGTACACGGAGCTGTGCCCGCCATTAGCGCGTCCGAACCCTAGGCACGACAGCTCAGAGGGTATCAACAAGAATGCTCGATCAGTTCAGGGCGCCGGGAGGTATCAAAAGTCCATCAATTGTGACAAGTACAATAAATACAGAGAATCGACGCTCTCCTCATCGTTCATAGAAGCGGTACCCTTTCCAGCAATACAATTCATTCCGAAACTACGATTATACCATGCGTATTCTTGTTGCCTTCTCGGCAGCTTCACTTACCGGGAGTGCGTCTGCCGCTTTGTGGCCCTTCAGCGATTTCATCAGTTGTTTCGAAACAGCCAAAGAAGCACGAGAAGAGTACTTACGATGTTCTGGGAACGAACCTAAAGTATGGGCATTCAACGACTTCCTTTACTGCTTTATCAAGCAAGTCGGAGGAGAATTCGCGTGTCCAGACCAAATTATCCTGGGTCCCTTGCCTGGGATCGTTGCATCAACGCCGTTGGCGGGTTTGGTGCCTTCGTCATTTGGTAGCGCCTCAACCCCAGCGGCCTCTGATTCTTCTTCTCCTGCGCCGTCTGGGTCCGCCGCGTCTGCATCAGAATCGGTCGACGTCCCAGCTTTAAACTCAGCGATCTCTTTGAGCTTGGCATCCTCCATCAGTCCAAGCCTAGCATCTGCCGATGTTTTGAGCCTAGCATCCTCCATGAGTCCAAGCCTAGCATCCGCCGATGTTTTGAGCATAGCATCCTCCATCAGTCCAAGCCTAGCATCTGCCGATGTTTTGAGCTCAGCATCGTTGGACAACTTAGTCTCAGCATCTCCCGACATTGCGATCCCAGTATCTTTAGACAGTTTGGTCCCAGCATCCTCAATCTCGGTTCCAATTGCGATCTCCAGTATTGTACCCTAGGTACCTTTGAGCGCCAAACCGTTCATTTGCCTCCAGGCCGTACAAGCCCTTGTCTCACTTCCTTTGTAAATACATTCGAGAAGCAAAGGACGCCTTTGTTTTATTGCACAAGCAAAACCTGGTTCAGCAGAGTATCTCGTGTAGCTCGTTCTGGAGTGCAGTGATTAATGCATCAATTCCCCTGTCGAGGACACGCAGTGCAAATATTGAAGTAATAGCAACTTCATGTCTGTCAGCGGCGTATCTCAGACTAAATTATCAAAAGCTTACTGGTCACTTTGCCCGGAAATATCTACAATAGCGCACATTTTGTCACGAGCAATGTAATCATGGCTATGAAATCAAATCAATATAGTGCGATTCAATATCGTTGTTGCACATTCTCATAACTCCAATCCTACCTGTCCTTGTCGTCTGCTCACAGGCAATTTAGCCAACCCCGTCACCAGCCCATCCATCCATCCATTCCTCCCAGCATCCCACACACAAGTCCCCAAACACCTCCAGCACATCCCACCATCTCCCAAACCCCGACCTCGCTCATCACAACAACCCCCATACTCACATCCAAGCTCAAACAACCCCTTCGATCCCACCCGCCGGTCTCGCATCATCCAAAACCCCCCCAATATCCGTCCCAAACTCGCCAGCCTGCTCCTCGATACACGAAACCCACAGCGCTCCCCGCACATCTGCACCGCCCGCACGCAGGGACACGCAGACCCTCGAGCGCAGCCTCGGCGGCGCACAGCCCATGGCCGAATCGCCTCGAGCGGGCCACACGCGCCTAGGTAGCCTGTGCAGAAGAAGCATGTATTTCTGGCTGTCTCGCGGGCAGAACGGACGACAGTTGGGAAGTGGCGACGCACGCGTGCGGCGTCGACACGGGTGCGGCGTCTAGAAGAGGTGGAGGGAGCGGATTTCAGCACTGTACATCGTGTGCGGGGGGGGGGGGGGGTCTGGCGTGTGGGCGGCCACTACTGTATCTCTCGCTGCGCCGGGGCCATGGATTTGCATGCCTCGAGACGTGAGGAGATGGTTGGGGATGCTTGGTGTTTGGTGTGAGAAGAACGTCTGTAGGCCCCCCCGGGGCGAGTAGCGTTGTACTTGCTAAGTCAATGGATGGCGCTGATGCGTGCCATCTTTCTGGGGGTAGTTTGAGTCGGTATTACCGTGTTTTGTTGCTCGAGGGGAACTGGCGATATATCAAGCTAAGGTACATGTATCTATATGCGTGAGCTGCGGAATGCCATGATTCGAGCAACGCCGAGCACGGTTGTTTAACATGTTGATACTGCTGCGTGACTCTAGATGGGGGCGAGATACGGCATGTAGTGAGCACGACCGACGAGTACTTTTTTTCTCTTTTTCTTTTTTCAGGAAAGGAAGCGAGAATGAGCACAAGGCAGGTGCACGGGAAGAAAAGAAGAGTAAATAGAAAGAACCCCGTGGTATCGTTCAACGCAAAACCAGAGGTTTCCTGGCGTACAACACGCGCGAAGTAATGGATGGACGGGAAACAGAACAACAACAACGACAATAACAACGCCCAAGCCAATCCAAAACCGCATCCAAGTCGTACATCGTAACCTAACACCATCTCCTCAAAAGGAAACACACGATTGCAAAAGAAAGGAAAAGAAAAATCATCAACTTGTATCCATCGCCTCGGCATCACCCTCTTGCCCTCTCTCCGCCTTTCCCCTATCCAACCCCTCCACCAGACTCTCTAGCCCCCTCACCTCCTCGCTCCTCACTCTGCTGCCGTCCCAAACCCCCTCGACGCCATTTTTCGTGTCCACGCCCCGCCGCTCGAGGATCCGCTTGCTCTGGCTTTCGACGTATACTTTGCGCTCGCGCGTGCCTTCTTCGGCTTTGTTGTTTGTGTTGGAAGGTAAGGCTGTGGAGGGGAGATGCGGTTGGAGGGCGGAGAGGAGTTGTTTGAGGTACGGGAGTTGAGAGGTTGTGAAGGACGTGTGTGTGGATAGTGGGGTGGAGGTAGTGGTTGTTGTTGTTGTCGTTGCCGTGGAGGTAGAGGGATGTGGTAGGGCCTGGATGCCGAGGGATTGGGCGGCGGCTGTATGGGTGAGGAACGCGAAGGGAGTGTTTCTGTTGCTGTCTTGTTGCGCGGGTCTCGAAGGGGATACGGAGGTTCGTGGTTCGTGTTTTGGTGCTGTGGAGGGTTGTAACAGGGAACGCAGCCTCGCTATTTGTGCTTCGTTGCGTTGTTTTTCTGCAAGGAGGGCGGCGTTGAGTCTTTGTGTTTCGATGAGTCTGCGGCGTAGGGCGAAGAGAGATTCTGGGCTCAGTGTACGGTCTTTGGGTGCAGTCTGTAAGTTCTGCGATGCGTCAGCACAACCACCACATAAGCTTCGTGTGGTGCAGCATACCTCATAATGACCAAGCCTCACCCAGCTTGCCAGCTCTTCTTCTCCTCTCGGCAAACACAAAACATTCCTCAATGTCCAGATCTCCAGCTTGTCAAAGTTCTTATCCACCGCATTCTCCATAAGTGTCTCCAGCTTCAACACACCTTCCTCGATCTCCAATTTGGCTTCAGGGTACACATCCTGGCCATCTTCGTCTTTCTCTGGTGTCCGGTTTTCTGCAGCGTAGCGGTCTGCGAAGCCTAGAAGCGCGGGGTCGGCAGCTGAGAGACCAGTTTCGAACGAGTCCGTGCAGCGATAGAGGACTTCGTTCACGGCGTTGATGATATCGTCTATGAGAGACTGCAGGTCAAGTCAGCCCCGCATCAAGCCTTGTACCGTGTAATGTGACCTTTGGGCATCACTGGCGCAGTTGTAGGGTGGGGGAAGTTTGGCTGTGAAAGCAACGGACAAGCCCTTCTGCTTCGCCTACATACAATCGGTGGCCAAGTAAAGTGCTCTGTGAGGAGCATATTCTCCTGTTGCTTCGTGCTCGCCATCTTGTCTCGGTGTCGCGTTGTCAATGCGATTGTCGCGATGTTCGACTTGTATGTTTGTGACGCGCCGAGGGACGTGTTTACCCCGGCTAGACGATTACTGGACGAATTTGCAGGGATCATCGTTAGCTCGTTCTTCTAAACTTCCGCATTCGGTTCATGCACGTGTGCTTTGCATATGACCGTTGTCTTTGATCATTCTGCACATGGCAGTCAGATCTCGTTCCCGAGAGCATCCTCTACACAGGCACGCTGATGTTTGTACATGAGAGACTTGTGGGGAAATCGAAAGCGCTGATAATCCTTATGGGAGACGTCCATTCTCCTTTTCAATGCCTGCGTGAAGCCGCAGCCATTATGACATGCTCAATACAGTTCCGAGCACACATCGCTCTGGTAACTAAATCGTACAATATTGCCGCTTGTACGAAAGACTCTTGTCTCTTCTACACACAACGTTGGAGACAATGTAGCATTCTTACCACCAAGACCGCCATGCCGTTCCATCCTGGAACGACTATGCAAATATGAAGGTATATGGTTTTGTGCTTGCTGTAAAACACCAATGCCAGGAAACTCCATCGACAAGCAAAGTCAGGCAAAAGGTGCTGTATCCACTTTTCTGCGGCTGCTGTGGGCCATGCGATAACGACAGAAATCCAAAGTAATACTGCATCATGAACGCCAATTAATCCTGCAAGACCGGGCTCTGCCATGCATCATGTCGCTGTCGTAAATAAGGTAGATGCGAATCAAACACTCCTCGCGACCAACATCGTGCTCCCGCCCGATGCTACGACGCCAGGAAGCTATACAAGACGTCCCTTGCTGGAAATCTCAAAGACAACAAACAGTAGCTCAATATCCTCTCTGTTGCTCCCGGTATCGGCGCTCCTCTTCTACTCGACGGGCTTTCTTTTCTCTTTCTAACCGGATCTTGTGTGCTTCGGTACCATCGTCCATGAGGGACTCCTTGAACCACGGATGCTGTAGTGCTTCCTTTGCTGTTATACGCTTCTTGGGATCGTATACAAAAATGCGTCGGAGGAGGTCGAGAAACTGTCGATTGAAGTCGGTATGGCCAGGAATGGTGTCCTACATCTGTTAGCCAAAGCGTTGCCGGTAGCGAAAACGAACGTACAGGGAGCTTTTTCATCGCTTTGACGTATTTCTTGGATGCTTTGTTTGTTTCGGCGTTTGGGTAGTCCAGCTTGTAGTTCTTGAAGTACCTAGCGGCGCTGAAATCGTTAGCTTGCTTCAGAGGTAAAGGCGGGAGATACTCACGAGTTGGCCGAATTGCGTGATGAGCCGCGGTCTTGCTTGTAGACCGCACGTACAATGTCCCGATCGATCTTGCCGCTGCATACGGCCTCCATCATAGCCAGGTGCTCGAGGTTGTCGTGTGTTTGGAAAAGCGCGTCTCCTGTGAAGAACTCAACTAGGATACATCCGATGCTCCAGATGTCGCAGGGAAAACTCCATCCAAGATTGAGGATGATTTCGGGGGCTCGATAGTGTCGTGTTGAAACGACTGAGGAGTGGTACTCATCGTTGAAGGTGGCCGAGCCAAAGTCAATGAGTCGAATTTCTGGGTCAAGCAGAACTTTGCGGTGTCGTGCAGTACGGTTGACGGTGGTCGATGACGACGGCACGGTTCTGTTGTATGTGAAAGTCTGGTAATTGTTGTTAACCAGTAGGATATTCTCAGGCTTCAAATCGGTATGAATGAGGTTGAGGTCGTGTAAAAATGCAACACTGGTGAAGAGCTGCTTCGCAAACTTTTGAATGTGCGAGCTCGGGAATGGTACAAAGCCGTTGGACTTGAGGAAGTCAAAGACACTCTGCCCGTAGAGATCTGTGACAATGCAAATGTGGTTCCGGAAATCGAAGCAGTCTCGAAGATGTATACATCGGTTAATGTTGTGCTTGTCGTTGGATGCCAGCGTTGACAGCACTCTGAGTTCAATGCGACTGGCATCTCTATATTTGGGGACGGATCTAATGACTTTGATGGCACAGTTGGTGCCTTTCCTCTTGTCATATGCCTGGACGACCTTGCCGAAGGTGCCCTGGCCGAGCAGCTTTGTGATTTGATCTAGCCGGCAACGTCAGCATGATCTGATTGGAAGTATCAAGTGCGTAAACATCATACATCGCTCTGTGAGCTCGGCGTCTGGTACGACGATGTAGTGGCCGTCCTCATCGTCAACCTTCTGGTCTTTGGTGTACGACTTCTGGCAACAGGTTAGCATCGTGAGGTGTAGGTTGGAGCAAGTACTGACATCTGGAACGACTTGGACGTAAACGTCCTTGGCCTTGATCACGGGGTTGGGAGGTGGTTGATACAGGCTGAAGGGATCCTCGTTGTGGTCAAGCTCTCGCCTCTTAGCCTGCTTGACCTCGTCTTGTGCAACGGCACGTGTACGCTTCCGCTTCTGACCAACGGCACTGCTGTCGAGAGGCGAGATGTGGTGGCCATTGCTGACCTGCGAGCCTAAGGAGGTGGGTGCAGTTGTGTTGAGCGCAGACGTGGTCCTGTCTGTGGATATGGATTGGTTGGGCGAGTCGTAGTATGGTGTTTGAGTGGTGGAATACGACGTCTGCTGGTTGTAGACAGGATCATAGGCAGTCGAGGCAGCTGTTTTCCGCTTCTTGTCGGTGTGTCGCGCGGAACCGTTGGTGTTAGTGCGAGGCAGGGCGGGCTGCTGGGGCGGTGGAGGCGGCGCGGGCTCGTCGTCATCATCGATGACTATGACCTCTTTGGGGATGCCGTTTTTGTAAAAATCGTTCCAGTCGGGGTTCCTCCGCCGCGAGGCCGACTGCGGGTCGCTGCTGTCCATGTCGAGTGCGGAGAGGTGCTGCAGCGGCGGCAGCTGGGGCGGCTGTCTGGTGTGGGCGGTCGCGGTGCGGCGGATATCAGGATTCGAGGCGCTACTGTTGTAGCCGTTGTACAGGGAAGGGCCTACGCGGGCGTTGGGGTTGGCGATTTGCGCATTGGGGATATTGGACTGGTAGCTCTGATGGTGAGGATAGAATTGATGGTGCGGCGGGAGCGTGGCCGTGGCGGTCGAGGGCGTCGACATGGCTCTGCGGGCGCTCGGCGAGCAAGGACAGGTGCTCGCGCGCTGCTCGTCTGCGCAGACGGGGGCTTGGAGCACGGCGGCGAGGCGGGCAGGCTGGGTGGTGGGACGCGACCTGAGGGCAGGCTGGGCGGCCGCAATGCAGGCGCCGGGGATTGGGTTGTGCGGGTGGTGACGAAGGCTGCTGGAGGACGCAGCCGCTATCGCAGGCCGGGCGGCCGTTCGGGGCGAGGCAGCGTCTTCAGCGTGTGCAGGCGGCGGCTACGCGGGGCCGCATGGGCTGCGAGGCGGGAGACGGCGGCGATGGGGATGCACACGAGGAAGCGTCGACATGTACAGAGGGGACAGAGGAGCGTGGACGGTGTTGGGCTGTCCAGCGGCCGGTGGAGAGGTTGACGAGTTGCCAGGACGCCCGGCCCGTGCGCCTCTCTTAGCCAGCGCCAGGAGCAAGCCGTGACTGGCAGAGCCCTCTGCGCGACGGGAGACTGCCAGTCTGCGACTCCGCGAGACGGCGCTGCATCACACGGCTTCACACTCCCACGCGGCTGCTGACGGCTTCACACTCCCACGCGGCTGCTGACGGATTCACACTCCCACGCGGCGTCTGCCCACGGCCGGGGCGTGCGGCGGAGCCTCACAGCCTCACGGTGCTCTGGTGCAGCAGCATCGCGGGTGCCAGCTGCCTCTGCACTCTGCGAGACGGCCTCAAGGCTCACGCTGCTATGCTAGCCTGAGGCCAATTACGAGTGCCGCCCGAGCCCAGCACGCACGCCGCCGCGCAAAGCTGCCTCTCGTCTCCGCCCGCGCCGCGCAGAATAACAACTGCCTCTCGTCCCCGCCCGCGCCGCGCAAAACAACTGCCTCTCGTCTCCGCCTGCACCGCGCGCTCGCCCGGCCGGTGCAGACGCTAGACATCCATCTGTTGCAGCGCTAGAACTTTGCCAGTGTGCGGCGTGTGGCACGCGCAGGCTGAGATTGTGCACGTCTGGCGTGACGTCTTTGCCTTGGCCTTGTCCGCCTGCGCCGTTGCCTTGAGATACCTACCTCATTACCGGCATAAGGTACCTACATGTCCCAGAGTCCCACACTGCCCCCCCTCCCCATCAGATTCATGCAGTATATACTACATACCAACACGCACTTCCCGCTGCTATGCCATGTCATCCTGAGAGAACAAATGTGAATATGCATCGCTTGGGTGCGATGCAGTCGTGCTCGCGCCCATTCCTCTGCATCTCCGCAATGGCCATGCCTGGAAGCACCACTTATCGCGCGGCTTCTTCCCCCACTAGCATACCTACATGTAGGCAGGTAATCGGTGAACCTCTGCTATCATATCCAGGAACATGAGACCGGTACACTCCCGCTGATGTGAGAACCGGCGGTGGCCCATTGCCTCCCTGCCAGTGCACCCGGCACTGGCACGGACATTCTGCTTACCGGAGACTCTACAGCTCTACAGCTCTGCAGCACACCATTACTCAGCGCACACGTCATGCTATGGCTATGGTCGGGCTGATACCATCATCTCTTGGTGGATGATAGCTTTTCCTGCTGCAAGCCTGCAAGCCTGCAAGCCTGCAAACGCATCTTGGTTGAGGTGTCGCTTACAACTGAACCCCACTTTGTCTGCCTGCTGCTGCTGCAGTCGATGGTCTTGGTCAGCGGTGGTCCGCGCCACTTGCCCGCAGCACAGCCGCTTACCTAGCCGTGCTAGCCCAGCACAGGAACTCAATTCATGTCGTCTCAGTGGAGCAATTTGGCGCTGTGCAGTGTTTGATGGACCTGGGACCACGCCCCCTGACACTCTCAAAGCAACAAGGACAATCGACATCTCCTCCATGTAGGGAAATTGGGGCCACTTGCTCTACATTATGCAGACTTTGTCGTCTCAATACCACGCTTTGAACAAGTACATACGAAGTACTCGTAGACAGCTTGTACAGGAAGCAATACTAAGTAGTTACCTACCACCCTGCCTACATGAATGTACCCCAATTTAGCCGAACTGCGAACCCTTACCAACTCCTCTCCTTGCCCATCCAAATTCACAGCTCGCCCAAGCAAAAAGAATTTCAGACAACCACCTTTGATCCAATGTCCAATTATCGGCGTGATATCGCCAAAAGAATCCGGAGCGCCTGATAAAGAAGCAATCGCTGCATAGAACCAGTGAAGCTGAGCATGCCTGGAACCAGACGGAAGGAAATCCCAGCCAAGAGACAGGCAGGCCATTCTATCCCCTCGAATAATTTTTTTTGACAGTCTACATCCAATATTTGAAATCGTCGTTGCATGTTGCGTCACAACAGCGAGCATATCGACACACCTAGGCGTTAGCATCCAGGCCATCGAAGAAGTCGACTACAAGTTTGCACACCCGGTTGACGATTTCGTCCACGTCCCCATCGTTGATATTGTATGCCGGGGCAATGATGATATGATCGCCTCGGTGGCCATCAGCCGAGCCTTGGCCGGGATAGATGTAGATGCCATAGTCACGACTCAGTCCTGCTGCAAGGTCAGCTCTGTATCAGTACGCCCGCATCAAAGCTACTCGTACCCTTCTCGTGCACCTTCCAGGCAATATTCATCGCGGACGGGAAAGGCTCCTTGGTGGCCTGGTTTCTCACAAATTCAATCTACGAATGTTAGTCTTAACTTTGCTACTTGACCTTGAAATACATACTCCCCGAAAAAGGCCGGCGCCCCGTATGTCTCCCACATTGCGATGTCCACCTAGGCGCTTTGTGAGTTTCTGTTGCAAGAGAGCTCCCTTTTCCTGTACGTTAGCAAGGAGATTTTCGTCCTGCACAAGTTTTTGCACCGCTAATGCGACCCCGCAAGCTCTTGGGCCATTCTGAAAAGTGTGGCCATGATTGAACATGACCTCGCCCTGATTATACACCTCGCTGATCTCAGTGCTGACGAGCATTGCAGAAAGAGCTTCATAGCCTCCGGCAAGGCACTTGCCAACGATTTGGATATCAGGACTGACGTTCTCCCATTGCCATGCATGGAGATAGCCTGTGCGGCCCATGCCGCACATGACCTCGTCGAATATAAGGAGAACACCGTACTTAACGCAAACATTTTTCATGGCCTGCAGGTAGCCGGGGAGTGCAGGAACACAGCCGAGTGCCTAGTCAAAAGGTTAGTCAGAGTCACAAAGATAGAGCTATCATATTCATCGTAAGTTCAATGTACCAACATAAACTGCTATAGATTGCACAGCATAGGGGCTCGTTGGACTTACAGCTCCCACCACAGGTTCCATGACGAATGCTGCGACATTACTCGGTCCCAGAATCTCGATTTCTGCCGCCAGCTCCGTTGCCAATCGAGCAACGTATTTGCTGTGGGTCTCGCCGTCCTTTAACCCTCTATATGAGTAGCATGGCGAGATATGACTTGTGTCTCCGGAGAGATTGGACCTATATACACTCTTACGAGTCTCATGACCGCTGAGTTCAAGCGCACCCAGCGTGGCTCCATGGTACGAATTCTTCCGTGCGATGAAGAGTTGTCGGCTTGGTTCAGGTTCCGGCTTCAATTCAGCATGCCAATGTCTTGCAAATTTCTTGGCGGCTTCAACACCCTCAGATCCTGAGCTCGATCAGCATATAGCCATTCCAGGGAGTCAATGTTAAATACCAGAGCTATAAAAAACAACACTACCCATCTTCTTATCTGTTGAAAGGACAAGCATTTCCGCCATCTTTCGACACGGATCTGTTTCAAAGCTTAGAGAGGGTGCGTAAAACAGCCCATCATCGATCGCTTCGTGCATAGCTTTCATGATTTTTGGATTTCTGTGACCAATGCTTGAGACGCCAGCTCCACCTGAAGCATCAAATACTTTCCAGTTAGCACCTCGCCCGTCCGCAATCGAAAGCCAATTGCCTCGGTTGTCAACCAGCTTCAAGGGTGGCTTCCTGGCGTTTCGACCAAGAAGGTAATTTCTCGGAGTCATAGGTGCGTCTTGGATGTTGCATAGTCGATTCCTGTCGATAATAACCTTTGAAGTGCACAAAGAGCCGGCAAATTCTGAAGACGCTGGAGGCATGTCCGCCTCGTCCACAAGCACGCCAGGTGCCATGGTAAGTTGTCCTGCTGTGCAAGTGATGATTGACGATCGAGAACAGTTCCGGCTTCTCATTGGCTTATCAGTTGTATCGGGTGTTGCGTAATCAGAATGTCAAGGGCAGTACTCATACTTTCCCTTGTAGGATTTCAGAATATGTCGAGTGAGATAGGGTGATCTGAAATGTGCTGCACGCCAATGACTTTATACGGGCAGCACTAGCCGGGACCAGCTGTTCTGCGTCTGGTAGGGCTAGATTATGGTCAAGATAGAGTCCGCTTGTGGGCCGTTAGTGGTGACATGGTCACTAAAATCAGTCTCGAAACCCTTGGCAATCCGAGAAGCTAGGGTGCTAAGCCCGAGCCGCCCAGTAAGCCAGGACTTGATCATGTCCTCGAAAAAAGGCTCCGAAGCTAATGAAGAGGCAAAACGGTTCATAAGCTAGGGGACATGGATGCGGTGAGGACGTGAGGCTGATCCAACCGCACGAACTGTCAACGGTCGGTTGCTTACCTGTGGCACATTTCATTGGCCACTAGGAATAGGCTATCTCGTTTTTACCGGTGCTGGATTTTGGGAAGCACTGTAAGCCGGATGCGATAGAGCAATCAGGTGCAACACTAGTAGAGCCCGATATCCAATCCAACCAAGGGCTAGCGAGTCGGACATGCTAGTTTTCTTTTGGGCAACTATTGCATGTGCCCACGTACTGAGTTCCCTGAGTATGAGAGGCCAAAGTGGGGTCATTGTGAGCATTCGCCGTCGATCCATGGCCAGGGTTGTCCTTCCCGCCAGACTTCCTGGCCAACTGTGCCGTCTTCAAAATGCCACAAACGCGTTGTGAAGTCTCGGCGCTCAATCCGCGCCAGTGGTCCTATTCTATCCCTTGTCGTGGACAGTATGCAGCGCGTCTCTGCAGGCGCTCCCAAGCGAAATTTTAATGTACTAGACCACGCGAGACCAGCATGCTATTCCTGCACGATCGGCCCTTTGTGCCCCCATTCTACATCCTGACCTGGAAGGGATGAAAGAAGTGAGAGTTCCCAATGGCTGATCCTCGATGTGCAAATAATTGCTTCGCCCTGTTTTCAATCCGACCATCCGATACGAGGCCTGCCAGCTCATACTGGCGCGGTGGTTGTATATTGATAAGGGACTGTTGCCGTTGCGTAGGAGAGAGCGCTGCTGAGCCAGATCACAACGGCAAGTCTCTATACACAACACTGCCATTCTCATACGCATCTAATCGACCTGCACCTTCGACCGATGAGGTACAAGAAGAGATATCGTCTGACGTGCCCCACTAGATATCTGCCCTTGGGCTTTGCAGGTTGTCCACCGCAGACGATGGATCGACCAGCACCTCGGATTATGCGCGAGCACGGATACGGACAGCTGGACCTGGTCGAACACGACCGCACATCAAGGCTGGGCCTGATACAGAAGGAGAACGCGACGCGGAGCGACTGCCGCAAGGCCGCAAGACGGCGCCAAGCAGAAGGACTTCCTACATGTAGATGGCGGGATGCATGTGCACAGAACCGGAGACCGGACGTGCAGATGTGGGAATGGCGGTGCGAGAGAGGCCGATGCACGAGGACTAAGTGGCGCTTTGGAGAGGACGGACGAGCAATGGGGCGTTGGAGGCAGCATGGCAGCAAGGAGAAGCTAGACAAGCTTGCACTGGCGCCAAGCACGCGTCCGGCATGAGGTGCAAGAGTCAGTGGTTCGGTCTGCGGCGAAGTTGTTTGTGTGCTGGTGGGACATGTTCGTGTTGCTTGAGCAAGAGAGACGCGCAGGTCGTTGGCATGGGCGGGAGCAGCACTCGGGCCGGCCGGAATCCCGTGACCTGCCGAGTTACGGGACGCGGCCGGACCGGGAGGCACGAGCAAGGGACATGTTCGGTAGCGACAGCGAAGCGACCACGCCACTACCACAGTCCTCCCCGCCGCCAAGCTCCCCACATGTCGAGGCGTTGTGCGACGCTGAGCAGTTCTCCCAACGACGCTCCCCAAGGTTTGCAGGGGGCCTTTACGCGGACCACACCGCCGCACACAGGCTGAACCCTCCGCTCTGCCCGCTGCCTCGACGCGCATCCGTGCTGTCGCCCGCCATGAACCCGCGAATCGAAGAAGTGAGCGAGTCGGACAGCGAGCCCTCAGAGATGGACATTGATGACGTGCCGGAGCTGATTAGGCCGGCCAGCATTCCCAAGCCCACCGCGGCACCGTCGCCCATGTCCTCGCAGATGCAGCAGCTGCGGTCGCCGGCCATCAAGACGTCCACGGACCGCGAGAGCTCAAAGCACTACCAATGCATATACCCCCTCTACTTTGACAAGTCGCGCACCCGCGCAGAGGGCCGTCGCGTGGGCAAGGAACTTGCAGTAGAGAATCCCCTGGCACGGGAAATGGCAGATGCCGCAGCGGACCTCGGCCTGCGCACCGTCTTCGAGCCAGACAAAACACACCCCAAGGACTGGAGCAATCCGGGCAGAGTCCGAGTTCTGCTGAAGCACGAGGGCAAGCAAATGGATGACGATGTCAAAAACAAGCATCATCTCTATCTCCTCATTGCCGAATATCTTCGCGCACACCCCGCTCAGAGGAACACCCCCTTCAGATTACCCATTGCTGGTCTTCCCATGCCCAAGGAAATGCCCGAGCCAGCCATACCCAAGGGCTGGAAGATGAACAAAATCCTGCCTCTCCACTCCCCAGCATTAACGGGTGGCGGCGTGTCTGACAACTTCTTACAAGACATGATGGCAGAGATGCAGGGCATCGAAGGTGGCAGTGGGACTAGCAGTGGGCCTGAATCGAAGAAGAAGCTAAAGGAGAAAAAGAAGGGGAAATGAACTTTGGACAGGGCACACAATGTGGTACCTCTAAATGCCTCGTTGAGCGGCACCTAAAGCTGGGTGGCACGGAAATGAAAATAGGCCAAGCCTTCACACTACACGTACGCAACAGGGCGGCTCACCCAATTGCGCGTGCAGTTACAGCTTTTATGGGGGCATAGACTGTTGGCGCCAGCGGCTATCCTCTGGCACATCATACAACGGCATGAATGCATTATAGACTTTGCACCCGCGTCGACATCCCTTATATTAAGTTTACAATCAGATACCTCGGGCATCAGCTTCCGGTCTCCACACCTCTTATCCTGTGTTTTGCTCTCGTAACAACGCAGTGTTTGGCTCGCTTTCGTGAAGTGCTTAACCTGTTGAAATTTTACCTTTCGCAGAGCTTCATCATCGCCCTTTCAATTCGGAGAAGAGCCAAATTACAGCCACACGTCACGATTACAAAAATTCTGACCATTCTTACCTCGACCACGAACATTTCTTCCACAACTCAGAGAACACTGACCGTTGCAACTTGTACCATGCTACGTACCTGCATCTATCCCATGGCCATACCCTGCAGTCGTCCTGAATGCGTCGTTAGCCTTTCCCATCCGAGCTTCGGATGAAATCACCTGTCTCCGCGGACGTCGACTTGTCACAAGTGTTCCTCCATGCATCATACTCAGCCCCCACCATCTTGAATGGAACCTGAGGGTCATTGCGTGCATGAAGAACGAGTCATGTGAGGGACATGGCGCTTGTGACATATACACACCGTTAGATTTTCCAATTCTGTCGATCACTTTCACGCTCGTCTTCCAATCACGCAATTGTGCCTATTAGATCTACAGTGATGCGCACTAGGTATACGGGACCCTGCTCTTATTCGTCCCGTGTCCTGTAGGATCCGACCGACCTACTCGCAATGCTCACCCCATCGCTAAAACTCACTGACTACGAGTATAAAGTGCAGCTGGCGCGGGATGACATACCTACTTCATCTTAGCACGCCGGCGACCTCAATCCTCTTTTTCGATCGTTGTTATCCCTTCCCATAGCTTGTTCCTGATGGATGAGCAGCAGGTGTGTGGCGATGCACAGAGCGGTCAAGATGCCTGCATGCTACTATGCCTGATTGCTTCGATCCTTGCTTAAATCCTGGCATCTCGAGAATGGCCTTTGACTCGAGCGAACGAAGGCATAACGAAGAAATAGCGAAGGCATGCAAGTAACCTGCCATGAAGGAGTATCCGTTTAACTCAGCATGGCTATCTCAGAGGACCGCCTCGGCTACAGGCTAGGGATCTCTTCATGTAGAGGACTAGGCTGGAGACTAACACGAACGTGAAGACTGCTGCGGAAGCGCATAGTATAGGTATCACCGCCAGTTTTTCACGTGCCAGTGGCAGACTTTTGCTGATTGGACCGAGTCCATCGCCCAACCATGACCACAAAACATCGTGCTCGTACATCGCGATCACGAAACAACCCTTGCTCCGTCCGTCGCCGCGAACATTGCTGCATGTCAGACGGACCCCGCAGCCCATGTTGGGAACAGTGCAACATGCCGTCCTTTTCTTATCTTGGTTGTTATGTACATGTACTCATGCCCAGCAACGAACGTGGCAGTCAGGGCATGGGAGCACGAGCATACCACGCCGGTGCCACATTGATCGCCGGAAGTAATTCCGGTGTACATGCAAGCAACCAGTTCCGCGACCACTACTAGAGCAGTAAGCAAGCATACATACCTACTAGGTACCTAGGTAGGTAGTGAATTGTAGCCCAGCAGCCAACACGCAGTTCCAAAACGCCCAATCCAGACTGACCGTCCTATGCCTGGAAGATTCTCATGAACCCCTAGTCAACACTCTACATCCATGCCGTACACATGTACCCCCCCCCCTCCCCTCGCGCAAAAGAAGCAATTCAAGCTTCGGCACACGGTAGTGCAGCACCCTGCGTCTCCACTCCGCGACGCCGCCCCCCCCTCGGCATCTCACACCTAGTCTATACCTGCCTACGTGCCTTACTCCTCACGCTACTGGTGGACGCGCAGAAAAACAGCGCCCTATTGTTTTCTTTGCCACACACAACCAGCCAGCCAGACAGACAGACATCCGGCGCCAGCCATCGCGGTCCGGGCGCTGTAACAGTAGCCCCCACCCTCTTGCGATACCGGTACGTCTGGTCGGCGGCTAGGCGTGCTGGAGCGAGCGGTGAAGGCAGAGTGTAGTGTGTGGTGTCGAAGCAAACAAGGCGCTCCGGAGATGCATTGTTCGATGTGCCCGCCAGGGAGGGGGGGACCATGACATTTACCTCGAAGCATGCTTACAAGGCCTACAATATAGCCGCGTGTGCATGGCGGTGCTATTGGTGATATATACACGCGTGTGCCGGTCGTTGTCTGGGGGGAAAGGGAAAAGAGAGCGAGGCTGCGAGACTAGCGTTCTGCAGCACAAAAAGGGAAGGGTTTGTCGCGTGGATGTGGTGAATGCAGGCATGCGATGGACTGCCGTGCAGCCGTGTAGGCTACTTGGGAAAAATATCACGCCACGTTGCATGCGTAGCGATGTGGCGAGCGAGCACTTGCAGCGCACATCACATAGCATGGTCAGAACCAAAGGGCAAAAGAAAAGGGACACAGTGTGGCTATCCAATCATCATATCTTCAAACAGTAGATTCATTATGCACAAGAAAGAGAAGAAGCAGGCCAAATAAAAGCCTACGCGATAATTCGTTATGTGTGAGAGCGGAATGATAAGCAAGCGAGACGAGAAAATCACCGTTTGTGCGGCCATGGGCGGCGGATGCTGCAAGAGAAATGTCGGGCAGCCGAAGTGCAGGATGTGTATACCGGCCCTTTTCTCGGCCCTTTTCTCGTGGTGAACAATCCCAATTGGGCAAACCAAGACCACACAACACAGGACACGGCTCGGGGGTTGTTGCCATGCATCTCGTGTGCTATGCACGAAAGATCGTCCCCTTGGACTTGTCATCGCGAGGTCGCAGCACATTGCTTTCTTCGCTCTCGGATACACATTCAGACACCGACCTGCTGGGCCAAGCCAACACGGGGGGTGCTGGTGCTCTTGTCAAAGATAACGTACTTGCTCTTGAGGAAGATGTCACCGAAGATGCTGAAGCCAATGTCGCTGTCGTCCTGAATACCGCCGAAGCAGGTGGAGCTGGAGACAGGTGCGTAGTTGATGTACTTGCCAGGCACCACCTGCTTAACGCCACCAATGGTGATGGAGAAATCAGGCAGAGTGGCGGAGCACGGGAAGGTATAGCCGCCCTGAGTAGAGTCGAGTTTGGCACCGCTAACCTTGGCATAGTAGGCCTTGACAATGGCAGCGTCGGTGTAGAGGAGGGTTGTGCCGGTATCGAGGATACCAGAGAAGCTCTTCGAGGTGGTGGTGGTGCCGACGCTGTATGCGGTGGCACTGACTCCCCAGAATCCCTGACTGCTGTCGACATTGACATATGTGATTGCACCAGTGTACTTGGCGCTGTCAATGAATCCGAAGTCATAGGCTCCTGCAGCATGGTATTTCAGGGCAACGGAGAAGAGGGGCTTCGCGAGCTGAGCCGAGACAGTGTCGAACCAGGTTTTCTGCTGCTTGGGCTGAACGGTGTTCAGGGTGCTGAAAGCAAGTCCGAGCAGACCATCGGTGTCGGTGTCCTGGGAGAACTGGGCCGAGACAGAAGTGGCAGCCTCAACGGCTTGCGAGGTGGCAGTGACACCAGCAACGGTGACCTTGTCGGCGTAGACCTTGCCCGAGGCACCAGATCCATCGCCGTACGAGATCTTCCAGGTGTAGCCGCTCAGGAGCTTGGTCGAGTCGGCCTTGTAGTAGGCGTGTCCTGCCAACTGAGAGCTGGCCTGGAGTGAAGAGAAGACCCAGCTGATGAAGATTAGCCGTTATACTGCTGTCAACATGGCTTCGCACCTACAGATCTGAGCTTCCAGTGTCAAAGTCCAGCTGAACCTCGGTAGTGCCAACGGTAACTGGGCTCAAGTATGAGGAGTCGTACTGATCGCTGGGATTGGCAGGTTCAGAGCCACTGGTGGCCTCAATGGTAACCGCATTGGCACGATTATCTGCAGCATCTTGCAAGTGCTGAGGAACAGGCTTGCCGTACTTCCTCAGCACCTTCACCTTGTCGAGAGCACCATTCTTGAGGAAAGTTCCACGGTGGACTTGCTGGACAGTAAACTTGTCACGCTTCTCAATCTGCACTGGAGTCGCAACAACGGTGCTGGTGAAGGCGAGCGCCGCTGTGAGGTAAGTCAGGCTAGGCATGCTGACAAGGAGATATATGGCGAAGAAATGGAAGAAGTGAAGGATCGGGGTGCAGAGAAGTCTGTGAGAACTCAACCCAGAGGTGGCAGCCATCTTGACTTTATACCAAGCCTTCGCGCCGAGCACGGCATGAATGCTTGTGTGTGCGTGCTACACTGGATTCGATGTTGAACGGTACGAGTTGGAGTGTTGACCAGGGCGTGATCGTCATTAGCAATCAAATTGGAGTACCAATCGAGCAACCAAGCCTGTCTTGGCAGGTCTTGTTTCGTCCCATGTACGCCAGGCTGATGTTTAGCAGGAACACCTGCTAATTACAGATTGGTTTCGGCGGACGGGCTGAGGGTGGCATGACGCCAGAGGTCCCGACAGATGCAGACGCCGATGTGGAACATCACGGCCAAACGTAGTGTTGGCTAATAGCTGCATTGCGCGATGTTCCAGTCCGGGACTTAGGTATTCGTTATCCATGAGCGGCTTGTTCGTATCCTCATAGTAGCTACCTTCTGGATTGGCGTGTAGCAGGGACCAAGTCAACGGCGGCGTCGGGGCTGAGCGACATTTCTTCGTTCCTTTTGCAAAATCAAGATGAGCAGCATGGAAGGGCTCGCTCGACGACGATTGGCGAGACCCCATATGGCAGGAGGAATAGTGGCATCGCTAATGTCTGGGTAGCGTGGTAGCGCACGCCTCGAGACATCGGTCTTGCGGAAGATAAGCATTCTGACCACTCAAGCTTTGTAGCGAAGGACGTCAAGGCGTAATCCTTTCACGCTTGGTACTAGACAAGCTTCCAGGTTCTAAACGCCACAGCCGTCGTGATACAGCTTTTTGGTCGTGATACATAATGCAAATAAATAGTACCGTACTGTGGGCGGCTCCGTGCCTGATTCCAGTTTTCTTTGTTTGGATCTAGGGGAACCTAACGACAGGAACAGCCCAAGCTCTCTTCAGACAGTTTACGGATGCTACCGTTCGAGTACCTTTTGGCCAGTTTGCGGGCTTTACCGCACAGGGAAATCTAGTTATGAACAAAACGTCGTAGTAAAGAATAATCGTAAGAAGTTGAGCTGTACTCCAGAACGGAAATGGCATCGATCCCTACCAGTGAATACGCTCTGGCGACAACTCGTTCTTGCTGCAGAGCAAAGATGCGCTAATCAAGCTACGGGGAAATGCGCCGTACCTAGCTGGCTTCTGCCTCGGCGAAAAGTGGTGATGGTGGTCAACCGTCAACGAGATTGGCGCAATTCGGCAGCGCAATTGCCGGGGCATGTGACGCACCAAGCTTGATCAACGATACAGGATCGTCTACACGCGCATATGACTGAGCGGAATGCACGATAAATTGAGTTGGCGAGTGCAGCGCAGCTCGTGCCTGCTTTAGGGAGGTGGCAATGATAGCGTGATGGTGCTGCGAGGATGGAGTGGATGGTTCAGGTGAAGGGTGTGAAGCAGCCGGGACTAAGGCGCCGTCCCGCCTCCTTAGCCCATCTCATGGCCCTGCTACGACCAATCATGGGAGTGTTTTGCATGAACAGCGGAAGTTGCGATTTTGCACAGGAGCCAAACACCATGCGCCTGCCTCTTTCGATCATTGTTTTTTGGCTGCTAAACGCCTCAGGAGGGCCCCAAGCACTACAAGACGTTGCTTGGGTGAAAGCTTATCAGCACATCTCCGAGTCCATGGCGGACTGCGCGGCATCTACTCAACCGTTGCCAAATTGCAATCACGTCCGGATGCCCAACCGCAGCATCATGGCCTCATCGGTACCTGTGACTTGGCCCAGTCTCATGGTCCAGCGTCCATGCCCGTGACAGCACTTTCGAGCTGCTTCAGCGCAACACGATACGCCTTCTTCTTGCCATCCGCCGTCACCGTGCTCTCCTTCCATTCCAAGCGTTTGACTTTCCGGTTCCCACGCCTCACACTGCTGCCTGTCGCTACTTGCTTGAGAAACCATGCGGCCTCGGACTTCGTGAACAGAGTGCATGCTTGCCCGGCTCTTCCGGCACGAGCTGTTCGTCCGACGCGATGCACGTAGCTGGTGATACTCGAGGGCATATCATAGTTGATGACGTGCGTGATACTGGGTATGTCGAGTCCTCGAGACGCTGCATCTGAAGCAACCAAGATCTTGGTTGCGCCCGTGCTGAATGATCTGAGCAGCTTGCGAGCTGCATCTGCTGTCAAAGCACGGGTCATCGTTTGAAGAGAGCCTTTCATAGCTGGCTCAAGCACGGAGATGAGATGCGACAGTCTAGATGCACTCTCCGTGCTCTTTGTGAAGATAAGCACCCGACTGGTTTGTCCAAAAAGTGATTGTTCTCGCTCAGGATCTGATTCAGAATCGCTATCGGAAGCTGCGGAGCTATCTGAGGACGAATCTGATGAAGACTCTGCTGTGTCCGGTTTAGCAGAAGCATGAAGATTCGGGAAAACATAGTGAACCAAAAGGTATAGTAGGTGGAGAGGCTTGTTGGAGCCGTCTCCAACATGAACAGCAAACTCTTCAAGCGTGGATGGTAGCTCGAACAGATTGTCTTCATGTTGTAGTGGCTGTGTCTCGATCATTTCATCTTGGACCACAACCAATTTCGGCCGCCGGAGCTTAAGAGTGCCTAGTTTTGTGAGGTCCTTTTCCATGGTTGCACTGAGCACGATTTTGGTAAGCTGTCGTCGTGCCGGTAATGCGGCAAACAACGCGGAGTTGGCATCGCGTTCACGCTTCCAGACCATTTCTTGGGCATTCATAAATGGACCAGGGGTTTCGCTTTCGAGTACATTCATTAGCACACTGGTCCAACCCTGGTAATTTTGGTTGAGCAGTTGATCTGCCTCATCGATGACCAACCACTTGACAGCATTAAGCAGAAATCCCGTGGTATTCTCGATATGCTCAACGAGTCTTCCAGGGGTGCATATCAAAATATCAACCCCTGAATCATATTGCGGAACATGATCAGGAGGCATTCTTCTCAGATCTTCGAACAAAGATCTAAATTCCGTAGATTCCTCGTCAGAGTGCTGCAGGACCTGTAACTCCTGGGCTTTCTTTGGGTTGTACTGTGCTCTAACTTTGACAAGTTGCTTCTGCTCTGTAGGGAAGGCGACATTGCCAAGTGCTGTGCCGACCTTGATCTTGGTACCTGCACAGAGATCCTCTGCCACTTGCAGCGCCTGGTTGACTAATTGTCGACTCGGCACTATAACGATTGCGGAAAGCACGGGTACAGCGCGATCCTTGAGAGCCTCCACGATGGGCAACAAGTAGGCCAGTGTCTTTCCGCTTCCAGTCTTGGCAGAAACACAAGTATCTCCCAAATGCTGCTCGAAGCCGGGATGTAGCATTGGAAGCAGAGCTGTCTGGACAGCCAATGCATTGTTGAAACCTTGCTTTTCCAGCTTCCTCGTGAAGAAAGGGTCCACGCCGAGTTCGCTGAAGGGCAGCGTTTTCGAGGCCTCGACGACGATGGGCTGAGCTAGCCATGGCGGCAGTGTCGAAAATGTAGGTTCGAAGGTCGGCTCGGCCACGGGCGCAGGTTGAGGCATGGGTTGGAGATCATGCAGTTCTTCCAGCGGTGCATCTTCATCTTCCACTGAACCCTCCTCCTTGCGCGCCTCGGCCAGTCTCGAGGCTTTTTCGAATTTATTGAAGATGTTCTTGTGCTTCTTCGAGGTTTCCTCATCCTGCTCTTTGGCTCCCGCATCCCGCTTGCGCTTCTTCGGTTTCTTCACGGATTTGATAGTCTCAACAGGCGCTTCTTCTACCGCGAGAGCAGAGTGCGGACTTTCGACTTCGGCAAGAGAATGGGCATGGCTAGTTTGGCGCGAGGTTTGCTGCGTCGCAGGTAGCGCTGGTGGTGCCGGCTTTGGCGCAGGCTTAGACGTCGGTGCCCATCGTTTGAAGAGTGGCGCGGGCATTGCGGGCGCGTTCTGTTGACAATCTGATGGCCCTGTACATCGACTACACGCCTTGTCGTCAAAATGAGCGCATGGTCCCTCGCGCAGTGCTCAGGTCGGCTCTGGTCTGAGGTTTGGAGGTCAATTGAAAGAAGTCGGACCCACTGAAATTTGGTCGGCGCCCTGAGCTCAAAACGCCGTTGCCGTTGCCGATGACGCGCTTGCACATGCCGACGCGCAACGACTCACTCGCTGCAGATGAAGCGCAACTACGGCACCACTGTGACTGCTATGTCTCGCTGAGCGACCATGCCATCTGTGGGCAGCATCAGGAGGGATACGGACTGCCACCACCGCCGTCATGCCTTACAATATCGCGTAGGTGCCCCTCGAGTCCCCGCGTCGTGTCGCCTCCATCGTGGCTCACCCAGTGCAGTATGGTCAGCGATAATTTCTTCCCACAGCCTGGTATGACGCGCTATCACCGTGCAGATCCATCTCTTATGCTTTGCAGGAGGCGTCGAGAGTCACATGTACCAATTGTCAAGTGTGAGTTGTGTGTTGTGGTCTCCGAGTCATGCTCTGACTGACATGTCCAGAAACTCATCGATCGCGGGCACAAAGTCATCGTCGTCACGCACGCATACGCCGGCCGGACGGGCGTACGCTACCTCACGAACGGAATAAAAGTCTACTATGTTCCTTTCTTCGTCATCTACCGCGAGACTACATTTCCGACCGTCTTCTCCTTCTTCCCCGTGTTTAGGAACATCGTGATTCGTGAGCGAATCGAGATTGTACATGGCCATGCTAGCCTTAGTAGCCTCTGCCATGAAGCTATATTGCACGCTAGAACCATGGGACTAAGGACCGTCTTCACGGACCACAGTCTATTTGGCTTCGCTGATGCTGGAAGCATCCTCACAAATAAGCTGCTCAAGTTTACGTTGAGTGATGTGGATCATGTCATATGCGTCAGTCATACATGGTATGATAGCTCCGGTCCGTCTGTGCCTCACACAAAGTCTTCTAACCGATCCTAGCAAAGAGAATACCGTGCTTCGAGCATCACTTGACCCACTCATGGTGTCAGTCATCCCGAATGCTGTTGTTGCTGAGAATTTCCGTCCCAATTCGACAGTGTCCGACGATACTGTGCAACGTGCAACCTCGGGCCCTGCACGATCATTGCGCCCAGACGACATCATTACCGTGATTGTCATCCAGCGCCTCTATTACAATAAAGGCACAGACCTGCTTGTAGCGGCGATACCCCATATACTCGCAGCGCATCGGAATGTGCGCTTCATCATTGCTGGAAATGGGCCCAAAGCGATCGATCTGGAACAGATGATTGAAAGGAACGTCTTACAAGATCGAGTGTTAATGATCGGTCCTGTTCGCCATGAAGAAGTCCGCGATGTCATGGTTCAAGGACATATTTACCTCTGCCCTTCGCTTACAGAAGCATTTGGCACGGTCATCGTAGAAGCTGCGTCCTGTGGGCTATACGTAGTAGCAACACGAGTTGGTGGAATCCCGGAAGTCCTTCCTACACACATGGTTGAGTTTGCTGCGCCTGAAGAAGATGAGATCGTCGAAGCCACAGGTCGCGCCATTGAGAAGCTACGAGCCGGAAAGGTCAGAACTGATTTGTTCCACAGCCAAGTCAAGCAGATGTACTCCTGGACAGATGTTGCCGAGCGTACAGAGCGAGTATATGACGGTATCAGTGGCGCAATTCATCATGACGAGTTCTACCAGGGAGCTGGGATAGCAGATAATTGGTGTTCCACTCGAGGTCGTGCTGGCATGCAAAGCTTCGCACTTATCGAGCGATTGAAACGATACTACGGATGTGGAATTTGGGCTGGTAAGCTATTTTGTTTGTGTGTCATCATCGACTACCTCCTCTACCTTGTTTTGGAAACATTCGCACCAAGGTCACGCATCGATATATGCAAGGACTGGCCTAGAAAAACCTTCGTGAAAGAGAGTTTGCTGCAGACCAATCTGGTCAGCACGAGCGACGACAGGAACGGGCCGCTGAAAAAGAGGAGCCATAGAGCTCGCAGACCACCCCAAGTGGAGCAATACAACAGCTGATTGACAAAAATGCCAATAGCATTCGTTCATGAGCATTGAGTTAGTGCTAGTTCGTATCGCACGGAAACATTATCATGTACGGTCGAACATCTTTCAGCCACTGAAGAGATCAGAAGCAAGGGGGACGCCATCTTGTAGCGCCGCTTGCATACATGCCTCGTGGTGATCAGCCCGGCCGTGGATCGCCCTGCAAAGGTTGGTTGGGTTCTAGAGAGCCAGGGGTATGGCACATACGTCGTGTATAGATGGGGATTGCCTCATGTGGACAGGCAGTCTTTGTAACCAAGAGACCTGTGGCAAGCCTCAACATCGTGGCAAGCCCGAATCTTGCCGTCATTTGCATCTCTCGTCCTGCTGCTCACTGGACGAGTTGTATAAGTAAACGTCAAACCACAGTAGCTGAGTGTATGTGCACAACTTAATACCGCACTTTCGAAGCACATTTGTATCCTCCAAGTTTCTAATCTTGTACCGTCTTCGAGCCTTTTCGCTTTACTCTCTTCGACATGAAATTCATTTCTACCCTCGCCTTCGCATTCCTTGCAACGGAAGGAACAGCTGCACCTGTCCTCGACCACACTTGGACCATTCTTCCACGTCAGAATTGCTTCGATTGTACTACCCGGCTCGCATCTTGCAAAAACGTAAGTCGCCTCGCTCAAGCTGATTCCGTTATTTCACATGATACTGTGTCTCTTTCAAGTCATTCCCTAAAGTAAAACCAGAATTGCAACCCGGCAACTATTGCTTGTCACAATAATTGTCAATGTCAGATAGCTTCGACAATTATATGCCGGGACCACTGTAGAATCACGTGTCCTGCTTGATTCGAGCATGCGATGTGTAATTGGATGCATGCTCGACGCACTTGAGATTTACATCCAGGTAGACAACATCTCAGTACACCCCGCGGACTTGGCCTAAGGATATAGGAAAAACCTTCGAGTTTGTAGAGTCAAAGTTAGCATTACCAGAATTACATGTTGTGATGTGCTTGATGATAGATATTTACCATCAGTGCTTGACTGGTGATGTCTTGGCATCCTTGCTACTTCTGTGATGAAGCTCGTACCTCGAAACACCACCTACACAGCAAGTCCACACTCTTGAGGAGCCTCCGATAAGCTGCAAATTGAGTTTGTAATATCTTTCAATTGTTCCAACAGCTCAACATACCATGCAGCGGCGTATGGTACGTGGTGTCAAATTTGCGACATATCCTTGCAGACTCGCGCTAACCAAGCAGCTCACCAAGGAGGAAGAGGCCTCCGCAGGAAACGAGGACCTGGAGGTTCGCCGCGAAGACCAGGAGAAAATCAACCGATTCAGCTCGCTGCATCAAAAGGAAGAGGTTCTTGAGGATGAGCTGAAGGCGAAAATCGTGCGTTCTCTTCTACTTAAGCAAGAACCCGCTGACAGCAGCACAGAAGGAGAAGGAAGATCTCGCGGAGATATCTGACGAGCTTGAACTCGTTGACGAAGAAGAGAAAGTCCCGTTCGTATTCCGAAATCTTAGCAGAAGAAGCGGGGAGTTGATTGGCATTGCAGATACAAGGTTGGGGACTGTTTCGTCTCATTACCACAGCCACAGGTTCTCGAACTGCTCGAGAAGTCCACAGAGACGATTGACAGCGAGGTTGAAGCGCTCAAGTCGAGACTCGAGGAGATTCAAGAAGAGATGAGTGAGCTGAAAAAGGCACTCTATGGCCGCTTCGGCCGCAGTATCAATCTGGAGACTTAAAAGTCACTTTGGTGGTCTACGTCACGTGTATTCTCGAATATGGGATCTTCGATAATTAGAACGATATTCACACGACACGACTCTGGTTGCTGCTACATGCATGTTCCTTGAAAAGGTTTGCAAAAAATGCGCGTTGTGGATACCGGCATTCTCTCCGCTTGCTTTCGGAGCAGATTGTCGCACACCGAACACCCGTCTTGTGATTTGTTTGTGTACGCCGACATACTGCATGTTCGGGAGCTTTCCTCGAGCCATCGACACCGGCAAGTGGGTAATGCACAGGTAAAATACTCGTTGCGGTCATGGGGACTGCACCGTACCCGTCATGCATTTATCATTTGGCACCCCGCCTTACGACAGGGACCAGACACTGGTCTGCCGTCACGAATGCGGCGTTGACAAGCGTGTCTATAAAATATTTAGAGCCATGGATATTACCACACCTCGGATAGCCAACCAAAAGCGCGGGGTCAAGCAATTTGCCAATTTGTTATTCCCATCACGCCAATTTACTGTTCTTGGTTCTCCCCATTACATTTTCCCTTCTTACGTTTCTGCTACATTTCCATCGCTGACAAGACGGCGACCCTAATCCGGCCATAATGGAGTCTGCCGATCTCGAGAGGACTTATTCCCGCGAACAACAGCGTCTCGGCCCAGGACATGAGATTGTCACGACGCCCGTAGCGCTCGTTCGCAGCGTGACGATTCGAAGTCAGAAAAGCCAGCACAGCCGACGAAGTTCGAAAAAAAGCCGAAGTACGCATGGCGGATGTGGATGCAAGTAGGGGGAAATACAGTACCAATCACTAACGGATACCGTTAGCCAGAGCCGAAGCTACACGTGCTGCACGGCTGAAAGACATAGGGAAAGACGTCGATTCATCCCCAGATCCCGAGAAAGAAGATCCCATCGAGCCGATAGCGTCGAGAACGCCGTCGTCTTTGCATTCATCCAAGAGATCGATTTCGCATTCCATTACGTCTGATAGCCACCATGACCACCCGCAAGCACGGAAGATGATTCGGTTCGCAGATGGCGATCCCGAGAATCCAGACAACTGGAGCAAGGTACGCTTCCTGCGCACCGGCGTATACTGGCAATCGTAAAAGAAAAAACACTGACAACGTGGCAGGGCAAGAAGATCTACGCGCTCTTCGTGGCCATCATCAGCGGTAAGCACCCCCCCAGCAAGCACACGCACTTCCCCACAAGCACGAAAACATCTTACCGAAATGAACGACAGTCATGAACAGCACAATGAACTCGTCGTAAGTGGAACCCCCCCTCCCCCCCTCCCCCCCCTCTATCCTTTTCCCCACGAAAAAAAAGAAACAGGATGCGTGAGCTGGACAAAAAAAAACCCTTCTTCTTACACGGTAGCCGCAGCCTCGCCGCCGGCGCCGTAGGACCCGTCTCCCAGCACTTCCACGAGTACAACGAGTACAAGCTCATTCTGCCCACGTCCGTGTACCTCGTCGGCTACGTCTGTGGGCCGATGATTTGGGGCCCCGTCAGCGAGAGCTACGGCCGCAAAGGCGTGATGCTGGTTGCGTTTGCGGTGCTGACCGTCTTCTCCGTTGCGTCTGCCGTGGCGCCCAACTTTGCTGCGCTGGTGGTGTTTAGGTTGTTTGTGGGGATTGGGGGCAGTTGTGCGATTAGTGTTGTTGGGGGGATTTGTGCGGATATTTACCACGATCCTGTTAGTCGGGGGAGGAGTATGGCGATTTGTAAGTTCATGGATGCGGACGGTGCTTGATAGCATTTTTTTTACTGACATGGGATTTGCTAGTCATGGTAAGCTACCTCCCTACACAGCACTCCCGTCCTGCTCTGAAATGCTCTGCTCTGCTGCAAGATTAGATACTAAAACTACATGTCACCCGAACAGGCCGCAACAACCTTTGGCCCCATCCTCGGCCCTCCCGTGGCGGGCTTCATCTCCGTCGTCTCCTGGAGCTGGGCCTTCTGGATCGGCGCCATCTTCGCCGGCGCATCCTGGCCGCTCTTCTTCTTCTTCCCAGAGACATACGGCCCTACGATCCTCAAGCGGCGCGCCCAGCGCCTCCGCAGAGAAACAGGCGACGAGAGCATCGTCGCGCCGCTGGAGCTGGAAAAGACAGATCTGAACCACATCGTCACTGTAGTTCTCACGCGGCCGCTTCGCATGATATGTTTCGAGCCGCTCGTTCTCTTCACGTGTCTGTATCTCAGCTACGCATGTACGTGCCCTTCCATCCCTCCTTCCTTTCATTTTTTCTTCTTCTTCGCCAATCTTTCCCCCACGAGAAGTTTCAACTGACGCGTTAAACCTCTTTTTTTAAAAAAAAACAGACGCTATTTTCTACATCTTCTTGCAATCCTACCCCTTGATCTTCACCGACATCTACCGGTTCAACCCCGGCGAAACAGGCCTTACCTTCCTCCCCATTGGCGTCGGCGCCTTCGTCTCCGCACTCATGTATCTCGCGTGGGACAGGCTACTGCTGCGCGCCCAGCGACAGCGCAAAGCGTGGTCGCTCAACGAGGAAATGCGGCGGCTGCCGCTGGCGTGTGTGGCCGGGCCGTTTTTCGTAGCGAGCAGTTTCTGGCTGGGGTGGACGGCGCGGGAGGGTGTGCATTGGATTGTGCCGACGCTGGCGGGCGTGCTGTTTGGCATGGGCTATTTGTGTTTGTTCATGGCGCTGCTGAATTATCTGGTCGATGCGTATGAGGTGTTTGCTGCGAGTGCCATGGCGGCGGCGTCGTTGTCGAGATCCTCGTTTGGCGCCGTGCTGCCGTTTGCAGCGAAGCCAATGTACAGGGCGATGGGCGTGGCATGGGCGACGAGCTTGCTGGGGTTTTTTAGTGTGGCGCTTTGTGTGGTGCCGTTTGTGTTTCTGAAGTGGGGCGGCAAGATGAAGGAGAAGAGTAAGTTTTGTCAGTATTTGAAGGCAAAGAAGAGGGAGGAAGAGGAGGAGAGGGAGCGGGAGAGGAGGAGCGAAAAAGAGGAACAGGGTCGGACTGAGCCGTTTCAGGCTAAGGATCAAGAAGAAGTGTAACTTTGGAGCTTCCACGATTTCCACCAAAAAAAATGATCCCATATATCAAACAACATCGAGGTCCTCAATCATACTTCCTGACCGGCCTTGACTTGACCGCTGATGCACACAAATCCCTCTTAGGCAGCTTGTTAATCCATCCCTCTTCCCTCTTCACCTCACCGACTTTGAAATACGGCTTGCCCTTGTCTCCCCTGAAAAGAATGTGCCAATTCTCCAAGCCATCTCTCATCTGCTTCCTCGCCTGTCTCAGCTCCTGTGCATGTCTATTCTTCCTCTGCGCACTCGTCAACTGCGGTCTCGCCTTGGCCTTGGCAATCACATCCGGCGTCGCGTCTTCCTTCTCCTCGGGGTCAATGGGAAGGAACATGGTCTCCACGCCGCGCAGGTCTGGTACCGAGTCTTCGGCGAAGCAGCCTGTCAGAAAGGCACGTGCGGCGTCTTTGCCTGCGAAGACGTGGTATGAACCGCCTGGGCCGTACGTCTGCGGGGAGGAGGAAACATCGTAGATTGTGCCGTTCAGAGCAAGGTAGATGGGTTTCTTAGGGTCTGTGCCGTCGTAGCTGGACAATTCCGCGTCGGTGAGATGGACTTCTCGCTGCTGCGAGGTTATTGTTAGCCTAGGTCTTCCGCAGTGCTCCGGAACTGCTATGTGTACGTAGATAGCTGCGATAGCCGCCAGACATGAGAACTTACCATGAGGGCTTTCCATTCACGCGCTCTCGTCCACCACGGATTGTATCCCCATGTCATGCTCGCCCCGCTGGTCGTAAGATAGCTAAGTCCCGTGCTAAGGATGACCAGGCCGCCTAGGATGCGCAGTATATCGAGGATCGACAAGCCATTCGAAGTTCTTGCTGCCTGTTCCTTGACAGCATTTTTAAGCTCTGCTTTTTCCTTCGCCACGGACGATGTCTGCGGTGGGATAGAGGATGTTGTGGTGTCGGGAGCGGCGCCGGAGCGGCGGTAGCGGGATGTTGATGGTGTTGACATTGCGATTGTTTGGGGCAACCGACCAACGAGGGGTTGATTGCGTGTGAAGAGTCGATGTATGGAATGGGCAACTGTCAATCAAGGTGGCCAACGTTGAAGATGCAAGTGAATGAAGAGGTCCGGTTTATGCAGTGCGAAGAGCCTGCGTATGTGTATAAGCTCAGCGCGGCCGAAGAAGTGAACAGATATTCTCAAGTCGTGATCGTCACGGTCGAAGCCGAGGCAGTAAATGTGGACCCTCTCTTGCAAATCTGGGGAAAGCTGGGAGCGGAAAAGAGGCGTCCATAGATCCACAGTCCACAGCAGCGTCGTCGGACAGAAGTCCTGCCAGATAGACTGAATGGTTCGGCAGTAACGCGCTTCTTAGCCCCGATGATTGGACAGATGACCAGGAGTCAAGTCTGATGTCATTGGCTCGCGTTCGGCCATCTTCGGGAAGCGATCAGCACACGACTTGTAAACGTTCGGACTACTGTGAGGGGTATCTTGCCCGACTACATCGGCTTGTGATGTCTAATCAAGTTCTTGACAAGTGCAAACGTCCATTTATTTTTCCCATGGCATCTATAATGATACATGACCAAGTGTCGCCGAATGTCTCAGCACCCCGTCCAACACGCCTAATGAGATGTAGATAACGCCCCTGGCTGCACAATGTGTGCAGCATATCGTTTTTACTCTATCCCATCATTGGTTGCACGAATTTCGATTTGTGCCTCTCTGTCGCTCTTCGGAAAAACCTGCTTCAGACCCGCTTGAAACACTCCAACATTATAGTCGATGATGGCTTTCTTTTCAGCCGGAATATCCTGACCCATGATACACACTAAAGCAAGATATCTATCAACCCTGTCAGTAAGCTCGTGACTCAATCTATACCGTTCTGCTTACTTGTTGATTTCGCGAAGGTACAAGTACCTGCTATTCTTCTTCTCCATTGTGATTAAGCTTTCTGCATCGTTATTGCCCGTCTCGCTGACATCCAATTGGTCATCCGGTCGATCCCAGCCATAGATCTCGCTGACATCAATGACCACATCGATATAGTCTGAACACGTCTCGTAACTCCCAATATCTGTGGGACTGGTGTCAGTGGCGATGTATATCTTGCTCATGATGTCGAACAAGTATGCCTTTTCGATATTGCAGGCGGCGCAAAGGTTATTGAGTAGAGCCTCAAGCGTGGGCAGCTGTGGGATCAATTTCTGTATGACTTTGCTGAATGCCTCGAAGATGGAGTGGTCGTATATGCTTGTCTGGTAGAAGGATATCGGCGCTTGTTCGTACCCGTTGTCACTAAGCTCGTCTTGAACACGCTGTATGATATCCCGGAACGTGTCGCCTCTAAAGTCGTCAGACAGTCCATCAACCTTGTGTACAAACACCTCGACATTGATATTGGGATAGGATTGCTGGAGGTTGAGAATTGTCATGTTCAGGCGAGCAATAGCGTCTAGGTATTCGTCCTGTGCATCGATGACCCAGATCAAAGCGCCGATCTCTTCGAAAATGTTGTCTGTGTCAAAAGCTGGATCGAAGTAGTCAAGATGCCCAGGCAAGTCCCAGACTTGAAAGTCCATGAAAGAACTGGAGATAGTGATTAGCCACGCGGCAAGGATTGCCACCCATCAGACGTACTGCATCGACTCCTTCTTGATCCTGTGGGTCGTTTCGAGATACAATGTCTCGCTTGGTGGTAGTTTGTGGAAGACCACGCTTGATATCGAGGATTTGCCACTCCTTGATTGCGAGGTAAGCTAGGTGTGTGATGTCAAGATAGCACAGACTTGCCTCCGTTGCCCCATAAGCAGAAGTCGTGGTTTGCCGTCTCCAGCCTTGCTGTTTGGGACGCGTCCTGTATGATATTGTGGCGGATAGTCGACCGGCGGTTGATCGGCGTTGGGTAGGTCCTGCAAGAAGCGATACATGGTTAACTTGGCACTACGATTGAGAAGTGACGAGCTTGCGGATTCTTGCGTAGGCTCCCCATCCTGCTCGCCGAGGTGGTGATCAACATTGCGGTCGGCCCCTGTGGCGGAGGGTCGTCGTGCCAGAATGCGACTCTCCATGGCAAGCAAAAGGGAATAGTAGAGGATATACAGCTAGAACGTGCGAACATGCAAGGAAAAGCGACAATGGGGTATCGTGAGGCGCGAGACAGTCTAGAATAGCAGGGAAAGAAAACGCTGGCTTCCGTCTCTGCCTCCTCCACCTCACCTGGCCGACATTTGTGCGGTGTGAAGCGTGGACGGTGGCACTCTGGGTCGAATATTGCAACCAGTGCAGACGACGCGTTGTACAGACCCAGACAACGGGGGCGCCACGACGAGGGCGCAGACGACGAAGCAGAGGAAGGGATGAAGCAATCAGACGCAGTCGCGAGGTCATACAGAGGGTGCTACGAGAAGGGCCGTCGGCAGCACCAAGCGGTCAGGCACGAAACGGTAGGGGAGCTTAGGCCATTACGTAGGGCTGAGGAAGTCGCGAGCGGTGGCTTGCAAAGGAAAACATGCATGCGACCCGCGAGAACACACGTGGGAGGGACGGGCGAGGGCAGAGGACGCAAGAGAAGAAAGCTGGGCTCACCTCCATGGTTGGTGACTGGTGGTGTAGGGCTCTGCGTTACGCACGGTAGTGAATCGATTTAGGCCCGAGGCTGGCACTGTCCACCTCCCCGTTGCCGTACGTGCCGACCCAATCCGCGTCTCGCGATGGGGCAAGGCCTGACTCTTTGTTCTTCCTGCGGCACTTTTCCTGCCTATGGCAAGCGATGGCAGTTGTCAGCTTGGGCGCAAAGGATGGCTGCCGACCGACCGCCCTGGCCCAGAGCCGGAATGCTGCAGGGATGACGCTGTGCGCGAGGCCTAGTCACTGCACAAGAGGCGTGGCGAGGTGCACACGCGAGGCAGCGCTGCTGAGGAAGAGTCGCACGTACAAAGCAGAAAACCGCCAAAGGGCATTACAGTAGGTCCTGCACAGCTTTTGCGACGTCGGCCTGTCGCGTGCGGCTCGCATGGCAGCATGATAAGCGATGATCTTCAAGGAACGACTTCTAGACACCTTCTACCCTACACTACCCTACACTATATACCGGCATAGGTACAAGGGGTACCCACGGCCATTTGTCACCCGCCGAACAACTACTTAGTAAGGTACAAACACGCGACTAGACTGGTGTGGCATATCAGCAGTCAGGAACATTCTGGCGCCGTGCTATGTATGCATATTTCCGCCGTCATGACTCAAGCTGACAGCTGTCCGCGGCTAGCACCGTTGTCACTGTAGCGCACCTACCTACCTACATGTAGTCATATGTCATGTCACAGAGACACCAAACTCTGTATTCCGCCGGGCTAGTGATTGACGTTGATAGTCCGAAAAGCACCGCGTATCCCGGCTCCCTGTACCTTGGGTATCGAATTATCGAATCGTCTTCTCGTGCGCACCAAAGAAAATGTTCCAATCGCATCCTGCCTTCCCAACGTCACACAAGCATTTCCCATATCTAGCTCCGACGTCCCAACATCCATGTCTACCAAGCCAATTGTGCCAGCATCAGCAAACCCGGCCAGGCTGATATTCTGCAATGTTTCACATGCCGACACTCAATCACTCATGCGGACCACTCACCTCCGCGCCCAGTACGCTGGAGGCAAGCTGTCCAAGTCCGCCGGCGAACGTGAGGAACATAGCAAGCGCAGTGGATTCTCCCGCGTGCACGATATCGCCATCAGTTAGCGCGCCATCTGCTTCTGTCGCTGCTATCGCGCGTCTCGTCTCCTCGTCAGGTTGATATGTTGAATCCGCATCGGAATCGTACCCCGTTCCATGTTCACGGCCCCCAGCAACCGAGCCGGTACCCGAATTCAAGTCAGTGCTGAAAGGTCTCCTTCTGGTACTTCGTCGCAGCGCATCGCTCGCAGCTGATACCGCAGAAGATGCGCCGTTGATCGCTGCATCCTTCTTCGACGGACGGCCGCGCTTCTTTGGTGTGGTTGTCTCAACTGAAGTTGCAGCCTCCGGCTCAGGAACCTGTTCCATGATTCTAGCCAATTCTTCCTTGAATTGCACGTGTTTTTCATGATGCGGTGTTAGAAACGAGAAAACGCTGCTCTCTAAGATCGAAGTTGCATCCAAATCTCGGGTGAATGTCCATGCGAGAAGACTGATTGTGGTAAAGAGCACATCCAGGCTGGTCACGCTGATAGCAGGGTGCTTGCTAATAAGCTTAAGTTTCTGTCCGGTGGTGCTGATCGCAGTAAGCAGTCTGTTGGTGTTCTGCTTTCCGTGTGAGTTTGTGAATAGATCCCAGACATGTGCATGCTTCGACGGGGTGTTCACGAAGATGTTGAAAATGAAAACATGCCAATATAGCATGAATGAGGTGAGCGAGAGAACGTAAAACACCTTCTGATAAGATCTGTGTGCTGCAGCCTTGGAGGTATGTTGGCGTCCCAAGCTAACAGGTATAATCTTGCTGCGTTAGCGAAGATAGGCCTCCAGTAGAGACACGCTTACCTGGGGCGCAAAGGCGAAAGCGAGCGGCATAACAAGATAGCCGAGTCTGAGTACACTCCTGTCTCCGTATTCTGAGATGAGTTCTGGGAACATACTGAGAGTCAGAAGTGACGCGACAATGCCAAGATCATAGACCACAGGAGACGGTGTGAACAATGCATCGTGCAGTGGACCGTCATCGCGGTGCAGCGTCAAAGGCGTGTAAAGGATTGTGACAAAAAACAGGCTGAAAGCGAACCCCATGCTACCTAGAGAGCTGAGGAGGACGAAGGATGAGATGGTGGAAGTAGAAAGGTTCCGCCTGCGACCTTCATACATGCACGTTAGTAAATGCTCTGGTGAAATATAACTGCGACCATGCTTACCCTCAGCACCCATGAAAATGGCGCCCGCAAGAAGTCCAACAAAGTACTGGCTGGTGTAGAGGAATCCTTCAGGCTTGTTTATGCCTACGCTGCTGAATTCGTGGACCAAGTTGACGTCTGCTAGCCAGTCGCCCAGATGCCAGTAAACGTCAGTTGCAGTTCCATACCAGCCGCTCCACAAGGTACCAGGAAGTGCATAGTGCTCTTGCTCGGCCCATCGCGCATACGAGATGAAGCGCCAGAGGAATGCGAATGTCGAGACCGAAGCTAGTGAGAGCAAGGCAATGAGAGAGAAGATTATGGCATGGCGACGGCGCACATGGTCCTGCGATCGCGTTCTAGTCGACGGAGGCAGAGCTTGGGCGGCGCGTCGCGCTGTGAGGAGGACGTGAGCTGCGAGCACGGTAACGAGTAGTACCTGTCCACCAAAGAGTGCGAGAGGCAGCGAGTTGCTGCCATTCGTCGTGCCAGTCTCAACTGGCGCCATGTTGGAGTGACTAAAGCTTGCGCGTGGAGGGACGATTTCAGATGCGCATTATGTGACAGACACGGAAGAGTAGGGTGGAGGCTGGTCAGCTCTGAACAACCGCATGCTTTGTCTTGTTTTGATCTTGCGACGTGCTGCCCTATCGATGATACCCCACCCACGTCATGGCATGTATGCGGTCGAGCTATATCCCTGTCCCCACTAGTCTTTATCCACTCTAGCCGCCGATCATGCGCATCTTTCTTGGGGAGACAACTTTACGCGGCTGCGAACTTATTCTTACAGACATTGTTTCCTCCACGCCATGGCGCCAATTCCCTACGACGACGACGTGCCTGATGCCGACGAGAAGTACAACGAATCATCGGATGACGACTTCAATCCTGAATCTGCTCCAGCCGAGGAGCCATCCAGTTCCGAAGACGAGGACCACGCGACCATACAGCCTGCGCAGCGACGAGGAAAGCGGAAAGCGCCTGCAGACGAAGAGCTCGACTCTGGAGATGAAGTCACAATACAAGCTGCACGTAAGAGACGGACCAAGAAGGGAAAGAAGGGTGGCAAGCATGATGACGAGGACGACGATATCATCTTCTCGGAAGACGAGGGCGGCGAGGGCGGCTTGGTAAAGACTAGGGCGCAACGAAGAGTCGAGACGAAAGAGCGACGACCGCTTGCAAGGACTGAGGGTGCAACAGTTGATGTGGACGCGCTATGGACACAGATGAATGCTGCGCCGCTAAGGCCCCTCGAAGCTGCCGATCCTCCAGAGCCGACCACAACGGATTCTGGAGATGCTGTTGCTGTCGTAGCCCCCGTAGCGCCTGAGGAAGAGGAACAGATTACAGTCAAGAAAATCTACACGTTTGCGGGGCAAGACACAACCGAAGAAAAGCAGATTCCGCGTTTACAGCTAGAAAAATACACGTCACAAGGCTGGATCATTCAAGAAAAGATTGTGGCAGAATCGACCGCAGGAACGCCAGTAGAAACAGACTCTGCAACATCCAGAATACGCCGTCCATTGCGCCGCCCATCACGGTTTGACCCGAATCCTACGGGCTACGTGCGGGCCCTGCCTCCCGAGCATCAACTTTCCTGGCCAAGAAGAGACGTCGCGGTCCTCGGCGTCGAGCAAGAGAACATTCCCACACCTTCGGACGCTCCCAAAGCGAAAGCAGAGAAAACGCAAAAGCTCAACGTCGTAGACAAGTCCCGTATGGACTGGACCGGTTTCGTAGACAAGGAAGGCATTGCCGAAGAGCTGGACACACATGGCAAGACCAAGGAGGCGTATCTCGGCCGCATGGAGTTTTTGGCTGGTGTGGAGGCAAGAAAGGAAGAAGAACGTCGCAATGCCAAGCTTAAGGCCGCCACAGCTGCAACTTGAAGTCGTATGACATCTAAGCAGTCTAACGCTACACTGTACCATCCAGACGCGTCCAAGAACACAATCCACGCAGTTCATGCACGTCCTGCTCTTTCTGTACCTGGTCACATTCTATGTAAGGATCTCGCGCGTGCATGTCAATAGGGGTTGTGCCTGACGTTTTGCAGCAGAAGTTTAATTATGTTACCTGCAAAATTGCGGAATGCACTGCGATTCGTCTATCACGCTCGCACCAATGTATTGCTTTGCTAAGCCTCATCCTACGGTCTCGCACGTTTCAAGTGCATGGAAGGATGCGCTAAAGGCCGCCCCCAAATGCGGATCAGCAATTGACAAAAATACCATCCGCGCCTCAACTGGCAAGAATCCTATGCCCTCGCGACGTCTTGTTCAGTATCCATGATGGAAAGGCCTTCATCCCCAGTCTTACCAATCAAGTATTCACGGGTCGCAGAATACGACCCCACAGCACCGACCATCAAGAATGATAATGCACGGAGCAAGGTCCAGGTCGCACGATCACAACAGAGCAGGGAAACACTAAAATCAACAAGTGCTGCTCCCACTCGGCCCCCGCGGTTCATCTGGTGGTTAGAAATACTGTGTGCTATTCTCCTAGTGGGCGCTCTAGTTGGCATTGTGGCTACGGTGAATGCCTTCAACGATAAGCCCTTGCCGCATTGGCCCTATGCATTATCGATCAACTCCTTCATCGCTGCATACAGTGTTCTTCTTAAAGTCACGAGCGGTTTTATACTCGCTGAAGGCATCAGTCACATCAAGTGGACGCGTTTGAAGGAACCTCATTCCCTACGCAGTTTCTGGATTCATGATGAGGCTAGTCGTGGACCTTGGGGAGCGCTTCATCTTCTATGGAATGACAAGGGACGGCACATAGCTTCGTTGGGGGCCTTTATCACGGTCCTCATACTCTTTGTTGATCCGTTTTCGCAGCAGATTGTATCCTTTCCTGACTGTATTCGGCTGGACGAGAGCAAGAGTGGCACGATCCCGAGAACAAACTTCTACATGTTCGAGGGCGGTCAATTCAACATGGGCGGTTCGGTGACCATACCGTGGGGCGTACGAAAAGCTGTAAACGAAGGAGTCTTCGCCACAACCAAGCCTCAAGTGGAGTTTTCCTGTGATACTGGGAATTGTAGGTGCATCTGTAACACTTACTACATCGTGCAACAACTGATGCATTCTTTCAGGTACTTTCAGCGGAACATACAGCTCAGTTGCATTCTGCAGTGTCTGTGAAGATGTTACAGACAAGTTGATAGAAGTACCGTGGCCAGTACCGAAGAACATATCGCCCTCAAATGTGCCAGAATTCGCACGCTATCCAAAAGTCATTTTACCAGGCTCTACCACACCAAGCTCCCCCAGTGCCAATCTTACATTGGAGATTGTGACGCCAGTTGGTTCAGTGGAAGAGAACAGGCGGTCGATGATAGTCAGAGGAGATCCGACAATCGACGTCATTCGTGCACTGGATACGCGAACCTACGTGGCTCGGTCCTGCAAGATGGATGCATGCGTTCGAACATATGAGGCACACGTAGAGAAAGGCATCCTCAAAGAAGAACTTAAGAGTGAGCACATGATGCCACGAAACTTCATGTTCGGGTTTTATCGTGTGGCTGACCTATCTTGTCTTGACAACGATAAGAAAGCACAACTTCGCGAGATGGGCTATGATCTCAATGCTAACCCAGACTGGATACCCTACAATGTGACTGTGGACTACAACGCGACTCTGGAACGAAATACCTATCGAGGCACCTGCCAATACATGCCAGCAGATCAAACAGACAAATACTGCGATAAAAGCACAGCTGTTGGGAGTGAAGGTTTTTTACTCACTGAGGCTGCGGCTTCGATTGTGCCAGCAGAGTGTGTCTACAGCATGGCCGATGCAGCCGGTGGTGCTTATCTGGCTAAAAATCTTTTCAGAGACATGTTCAATGGCACCATGGACGAATTCGGGACATTTTCCACGCCGGCACTCTTTCCCGACAACGAGCCTGTCATGGCCATCTATCAAGCTGGAAGTGGCAACGGAACCCTGCAAGACATCAGCGATCTCATGAAGAACGTCTCCGATGCACTCACGACGCACGTGCGACAACATGGCACTATCAACATGAGTGCGCCTATGCTCGGCACCGTGCAGCACAACACAGTCTGCATCCGTGTGCAATGGGAATGGGTCATCTACTCCGCCAGCATAGTCGGCCTCACGCTTGTGTTTCTCGTCTGGGTCATCATACAAGCCAAAAGCGACCAAGCGCAACTGCGCAGGGCGTGGGAGCGGCAAGGCGTCCACGCCCCCTTCTACGACTTCAAGTCCAGTGCGCTTACGCTGCTGTTTCATGGTCTGGACGATGATAGCAGAAGGCAGCTGATGGACGTGGGGAGCCATAATCGCACGAGCGAGATGGAGAAGCTTTCTCAACGAGTCAATGTCCAGATGGTTGCCACGGAGCGAGGGTGGAAGTTAGCTGCAGTGAAGTAGTGTAGAAGGTGTAGGTGAATGGATGGAGAAATTTATTCACTTTGACATATTTTTTTTCTTCTTTTTTTCGATTCTGTCGTTTGCTCGATACCGTACCTCGGAATCTTGACGGCGACATAAAACTCGCTGCAAAGCCTACACTGCTATACTTGCAGAATTCCCTCTATCCTATCGGCACATCACCACGAACCATGCTCTTCCCACGCCTACCACTCCGTCGTCTCCACCCGCCATGTCCACACCACCACCACCCCGCCCTCCCCGCCCTCCTCCTCCTCACCACCCTCCTCGTCCTCTTCCTCTTCCTCTTCCGCCCCCTCCACCCGCGTCACCACATCCCCTACTCCACCCCGCGCATCGCCCTCGCCACAACCGCCTACGCGCCCTCCAACACCCCCTTGACCGCCAACCTCGCCCGCTACACCACGCCGGCGCTGCACATCCTCCGCGCGCCCCTCGTCCGCGGCTGCACAAACACCCTCCTGCACGTGCACAGCGTCGTGGTGGCCGAGCTCGCGAAACCAGTGCACGCGCGCGCGGCGTGGGTGCTGTACGTCGAGTCGGGGCTTGTGCTGCGGGACCGCGGATTTGGGCTTGCGGCGCTGCTTCCGCCTGTGGGGGACTTGGGGGAGGAGATGGAGATGGAGATGTGGAGGGAGAGCAGTGTGATTGCGGTGAGGGGGGAGGCGGGGGAGGGGGCGGGGTGGACAGCGGGGTGTTGTGGGTGAGGGTGGGTGGGGTGGGGTTGCGGGTGTTGAGTCGGGCGATGGTGAGGGTGCGACGGGGGAAGGGGAGGGGGAAGATGTCTGTGGGCGTGCGCTGGGGAGTGTGTTGCAAGAGCCGGGGCTGAGGGGGCGGGTTGTGTATCAGAAGCGGAGCTGGTACGTCGGGGATGTGAACGGTAGTGCTAGTAGTGTGTTTGTGCGCGTGCAAGGGCGGGGCGTAGCAAAAGTGGTGGAGATGGCGAGGGTGCTGGATGAGTTGGAAACAGGATCGAGACCCGCTGAGAGCGGTGTCATGGAAGACGTGAGGCTGTTCTGGAGTACGTTGGCGCAGGCGAAGAGGGTGCTGAGGCAGGTTGAGCAACGATATCCCGAGGAGATTGAGCGACAGCATCGGGAGAGAAGCGCGTACTATGGTCTGAAAGAGTGTGTGGAGATGCGGGCTTGGGAGACGGAGGAGCTGCTGGGGAGGACCAAGGAAGTGGCTGAGCTGATGGACGTCATGTAATGGGGGCTCTTCGCAGTTTCGTGTTTCGAGATTAGCGAAGGGTGTAGGTCAGGTAGTTTGGAGGACTATCTGACTGCTCTATGCCCCATGCTGATGCAGCATACATGTAGTTGTTCATCCTCCCTCGGACTACGTCAACCTCTTTGTTTTGCGCATTTGATTGACCGTCCTTTGCCTCGGTGTCACGTCAAGCACCATAGCTGCTCCAGTTGAGTTGTCCGTACTGTTGATTATGTACCTCTTAGTTGCGAGTGTCGATATTATACATGTTTCTTTTTGGAGGACTCTCGAGTAAAGGGGACTTGAATTCCGTCTTTCCTTTACATCTTATCATCGTCCAAACAGGGGGTTTTACAAATCACGATCACTCCCACATATTTACGAAAAGTAGAAACGGTGCTTTCATAAAAAGGTTATATTTATATGCATAAATTATCACGATTGTCTGCACGTCCCATATCCCTACCGGACGGCACTATGACATCGTTTGAGAAAATAATATTCGGGTATCAACCCATCTTGCTCCCTTCCCAGCCGGAAGATTGACCCTATTCCCTCTTTCCAAACTGCAAAGATCGTGGGAAGCCGCTTTAAACAAAACGCCACTGTAAATGCTCTGTACAAGAAATTCATCCTCGGAAACCAACCCACCATCCTCACATGACGCACTCAAAGATGTTGTTTTTTTTTCAAAGAAAAAGATTCTAGGCGTAGAACCAGTACTGTGCACTGTACTCGACGGTGAAACCCCCCGATATGCCGGCACAGGTCTTGGGCGCCACACCCCCGGCGGTGTGTACGCGGTACACCTCTTTGTAGTCACCCTCGGTGGCAATGAGCTTCAACCAGGGGATGCTGCCGAGGCCATTGGTGCCTTTTGCTGCGGTGGTTGGGGCGGCAGATTTAACAGTGTCGGGGAGGGCCTGGACGTATCCGTAGTTTGCTTGTGGGGTGACGAGTTTGAACAGCGGGGTCTTCTTCTCGGTGAACTCGTGGTGGCCGGAGATGCGCTTTTCGGCTACGGCGTCGCTCGGGATGGCGTAGTTGAGAGAGAGGCGTGTCACGTCGGCGAGCACGGCGATGTTGAGGCGTGCGGCGTCGCAGGTGGCGTTGAAGAGCGTGGCGACGGCGCCGTTGGCGGTGGGGACTACGTCAGCGGAGGAGCTTGTGCAGGTGTAGTTTTGGGTGCCCCGACCGATAGCGATGTGGCGGAGGGTGTAGCCTTGTCCTACAGCGGCGAGCGGGGTGGGGGCTTGAAAGAGAAGTCAGTATGAATTGGTCGATGTATTGGTGGGAGAGGGGACATACCAGTTGGGAGCTTGACGTTTGAGAGATCACATAGGCCGTCATTTTGTTTGAGGACTTGGAGAACACTGGAGGGGAGGTTTTGTCTTGGGATGATGTCGAGTATTGAGTCGACTGTCCTTGTGGGTGCGGCGAAGAGGGTGGCAGGAGCCAGTGCCAAGACGAGGCTGATGGTGTTTGTGAAGATCATTGTCGGTGAAGTGATTGTAGGTGGTGGTAGGATGCAATCTGATGTTTTGTTCAGGTCGATGATGTTGATCCTGGTGGTCGAAAGTAGCACAGTTATATGAATCTCTCTTGTCTGAGTGGTTTGTGGCTCTCAAAATAGATGGACGTCTTGGAATAGATGGAGAGAGGTAAGATTTTGGAGAAGAAGTAAGATTTCGCGGTATGCACAGCAAAGACCCGAAATGGCACAGCCGGAAGGGAGATAGTCAGAGAAGAGGCAGAGATTAAAGCACGATGCAAGATGAGCCCGGAAAAGCCAGCGAGCACACCGTAAAAAGAACAGGCTGGTTGTTGATGGTGGTGGAGGAGTGGAGTGCAGCCTTCTACGAGGCCGACCATGTTTCCTATATAGACACTGGAGACACGCGAAGTGCAGTGCTGTTGCTCCAGCGCGTAGACCGAGTGGACAGCGGACACAGCAGATGGAGCGTTACCGCCTGTCCCACATGTGCCAACCATCCCAGGGCCGCCCAAATATAGCCAGCAGGGCCATGATTGGCGGTCGAGCGTCGAGCGTCGACACAGTGCTTGTGCGCCGTGGTTCGCCAATCTACCGAGCCGCCCGCGAGTGCTGGCGCCATCGAAGCAAAGACGGCCTGCGCTGGAACAGGTTATTTTGGGGGCATTTGGCTCGGCCAAGTGTGGACCGCGATGAGGCTAACGGGAATACCTACAGTGCTGAGTGCTGACAGCTGCACTGCTGTGTTGAGCCCGCCGTGGTTCTCTGGCATGTGACTGCTGACCCAGACGAGGACGAAGAAAGAAGAAGCCATGAACGCGTTCTACTGTACATAGCTGTGCTGATATCATACATACATACAAACACGCACCTCACGCACCCATCTCGATCCTCACCCCATCTCACCCATTCCCAAGTCTCTTCACGCGCCATCCATACCACCACGAGAATAGCACTGCACCTGCTGGCCCTGACCAAGCCACATCTCCGCTCCCCTCGCCGTCTACGGTCTACCTACCTAGGTCATGCAAAGCTCCAAGCCCAGCAACCGCCCGCCCGCCCTTCTCTCGCCCTCCCCCTCTCGCCCAGCCCCCATCCCCCGCCATCCCGCAGAGCCGCCCGTCCTCCCTGCCAACCACCCGTCTTCCCACACCCAGTGGCTTTCTTACTCCCGAGTCCCCCCCTGTCCCTCAACATATCCAGGCAAATCTCCCAATATAGCACATTTCCCATCCCCCCCGTCCCAGAGAAGAAGAAGGGAAAAAAGAATGACAGCTAATTTACCCTCTTTCCGCCACACCGCCCAATCAGCGCTTCCCCACTACACGACGCGAAGCGCTCCCGCCGTCTCGCGCGCTCATTGGATGCCATCTGCACTCTGGGGGGGGGGTGGGCGGGCTAGTAAAATCGAGGTACAACGTATCCTACGTTACGCGTAGGCTACACGGGAGAGAGTATGCGCCAGCAGCTGGCAACAAGGGTTTTTTTGTTTTTGTTTTTGAATTTTCCTACGTCTACGTCGTGGGTACACCGTACAACACCGCAGCAACAGGGAGGTGGCTTCGGCGTTGTGGAATCGGGATGATTGGATGGGCGTGCTCGCTGCGCAGTTGTGAGCCGGGCGTTGGCGTTGGCGTCGGAGGTACCGACCGCGTCCGCGAAGCAGCTTCGAGAGAATACCTACATGCCTACATGCTCATCCTGTGTCAAGTGTTGCGTTGCGCTCACTGGTCTGCGCGTGGCCGCGGTGTTTGGAATCGAGCCCTCCGTCGATTGACGACGGGGACGTGCCACACTTGTTTGCCTTGCGAGCGGCTTGCTCAGAGCGAACGGGAACCACTCGTATCGGACATTCGCAAATTATGAGAGGGGGTGCCCGCGGGCGAAACACGGGTTGGCGGCGAGCAAATGAACGAACCATTTGTGCGGCATTCAGGACGCATGAGCATGAGCATGCGCATGCTGGAGGAGCAGGTGGATTGCTGCCAGCCTTGGGATCTGCGAGCTAAATGCTGCGAGAAACGTGTTTTGTCCTATTGCTACATACAAGTACATAGGTACATAGGTACATACCTAGTCGCCACGTACCACCACCACCTGTCCAACATTTGACAGCGGCTATTCATGTGGCCATGTCCCCGGCCCCGTCCTTGTGCCACATGACATGCCCATCTACGACTGGCCCACCGCCGGCCGCACCAACAACGACGCTACCAGTCTCGTACCCGAACAGGAAATAGAAGATCATGAAGTGTATCGCAAGCAGGTATCCCGCAAACATGTTCCTGCTTGTCCTTGTTTGCAGGACAAGCTTTGTTACGCGCAATATCATGCGCTCGAAGAGGTGCATTCGCTTCATCGCTCGCGCAGACTCGCGTCCCCTAAACGCGGCGAATGGTGATATGTTGGACTCGTACTGCGGGCGATACTTGCTGTCCACTGCCCCGCCTGCCTCCATATTGATGGTAGAAGGATTTGGGTTGTTGGCGAAGGCTGATGCGCTCGATGAAGGGCCCCGGTTCACGGCATTGTAGCTTGAGACGTAGCGGGTTTTCTCGTAGAGGTCCAAGTTGTCTTTCTGTAGTGCCCCAATCTCGGCCCTCAAGGACGTAACGGTCTGGTGCGACTTCTGTAGTTCAGCTTCGAGTTCAGAGTTACGCTTCTTGAAACGGTCACGCTGTGCAGTGATCATGGGCAATATGCCGCCGCCAGCTTGTTGCTCGCCAGCACGCAGCGACGCCAAAGAGTTCGCACCTTGGGATGTGTTATCGAACCCCGAGATGATGGACGAAGTTGGGCTCGAGCGACCCCGGCGGCCTCCTGCAAAGGACGACTGTGGGTATCGCGACACATAAGTGCCGGCTACCGACATGCCACTAGGATCAAAGGCATTCGAGGCCTCTTGCTGGACTTTCTCCAGATCAGTTTCGAGTGTCTCGTTGAGGGCACGAGCCTTCTCAAGCTCCACGTTTGTACTCGACAGCTCATCTTGTAGGGCTTCAAGTCTGCTTTGCAAGTCTTGGTGTGACACACGTAGGACGGTCAGCTCATTGCTTAACTTCTTATTGCGCGCAAGCAGAAGCTGTTCCAAGGTTTCGCCCTTGTCCTTGCCAGCTGAGCCGTTGTGTGAAAGGGCCAGCTCTGTAGCCTCATCGTCATCATCGCCAGTTGCGAATTCAATGGACTGCGGTTGGTCAGTACATGTATGGTCATCACACTCAGGGAGCTCACCTTGAGAACATCCAGCTCTTGCTTCACATTCTCGTAGTCGCTCCATTTCTGGACCTTTTGCCGCAGCGCCTCCTTTTCTTGCTTGAGTGTCTTGATTTCTCTCTCCAAGCTTCTTGTCTCTGTGTCGAGGCGTGTTCGCTCAGCATCTTTGTCAAAGCGAGCATTCTCGAGTTTCCTCAGCAGCGAAGAGTTCTCTGACCGTAATCTTAAGAAGGCCGGATCGTCCTGGACAGAGATTTGCTGAGCAGGCGCGGACGCTGATTGAGCCAATTCCAAGCGCAACTGTTCGTTCCGTGCTTCGATCTCGGCTAGACGGTGACTCGTCCTTTCCAGTTCCGAGCTGACAATCTCCAACTCAGCAGCCGTCGCTCCATGTCCACTCTCTCCTTCGGTCTCTTCTCCCTTACCAAGTCGCTGTGAGACCTCGTAGCTAGCCTTGAGCTCCTTCAACAAGCGATCTTGGTTCTCCACCTTCTCCTCCAAGCTCTTCTCCTTGGCTTCCCAATTGTCCTTCTTCTCCGCTAGCACAGCCTCCCACGTCGCCTCGACTTCTTTGATCTTGCCGTCTCGGCTCTCTTCAAGAATTTTGCGGGCTGCGTGTTCCTCCTCGAGCTTCTTGTCTGACTCGTCGAGCTGAGTGGTCAGGTTTGCGACCGTCTTCTGCAGGCGCTCGTTCTCTGACTGGAGCTTCGGCACGATCTCCTCGGCTGTCACGAGAGAATCGACCGAGGCGTCAAGGAGAGGATATGGATCAGGGGCCTCGGATAGCGGCGAGTATACTTGGAAGAAGGCGGCTTGCACAGTCTTGGACTGGTTTGATATGAGGTCGATGAAGTTCTGGTAAGCTGTAGCTTTTGTCAGCATGATATTCCAGCAGAAGACTGTCGCCCACGTGCACTTCAGCAATGTCTTGAACTCGCTCAGCTTGCTCGCATCGTCGAGCTTGCGGAAGTCTTTGGTCTTCTGGGCGAGGTCTTTCCGCTGTGTCAGGGTGTCTCGTTGGTGTGCGACCATGTCCGAGGCTACGGTGTCGAGCTGCGGAATGAGCGTGGTCAGGTCAATGTCTGGGGGTCTGTCAGCCTGCACCGCTGTACATGTGCGCGCAGACCGCACTTCTCCATGCGCCGATTGCCTTTTGGAATTTGTTGTCTTCGCCCGGATTGTCTGCAGCGTCGGACATGGTCTCCTGGTGGTCTGCCGCGGCATCGCTCGCCCTGTCCTCGACGTCGACTCCGCCCTCCATGCTTGCGCTTCGACGGCGGCGTTGGGAATCAGTATGGGGGGGTTTCCGGAAAAGCGACGAAGATACAACGTCACATCAAGGAAGCAGCGTCGCAGTGGAAAGGAAACCGGCGCGGCGCATTGCACTGGACGCGGAAGGGCTGGGGCATGCGGCCAGCTTTCACAAGTCTGGGGGGAGACGTGACCGGCGGCGGCGCGCCAATCGGGGGTCCGACATGAGCTCGCCAGGCACCTCGTGCACGCGCGACAGCTCCCACCCCCCCAAGTTCCAACACCATGCACGATGCGCGCCCACAAGCTGCAGTAGCCGCGAGCCATGGCGCATGCAGTGCTTCCTCCACACCATGGCAGAAGCAGCTCCCCGCCCGCAGTCGACGGCCCGGCCGCCCCCTCAACATGGCCCGTATCTCCTCCGCAAGCTCGTCTCAGCCCTGCCGCTGGCCGCTGACGGCGACCCGGCGGTTGTGCGCATCACATGCGTCGAGGTCTGGGGTACGTCGATCGAGCCCGGCGGCGGCGGCGCTGCTGGCCATCTGCACGCGCAACGGCTAATCACTTGCAGACGGCAATCTCTACGTCGGCACCTCCGCCGCCGAGATCCTCCACTTCGTCCTGCTGCCCCCCGAGCCTGACGATGCTTCCCACGAGCCCACCGCCATCCTCGCCTCGCGACTCGAGCCCCAGCACAACGACGCCAGCGGTCCCGGCGTACAGCAGATCCTGCTGCTGCCCAGGGTCAACAAGGCGTGCGTGCTCTGCAACAACACACTGTCCATATACTCGTTGCCGGAACTGAGCCCCGATTCCACCTTCAAGCCGATTTCGTGTCTGTGGGTGGGTGGCGTCGACTTGAACGGGCAAGACGATGGCACGGAAGGAGTGGCTGTCGTCATTGGACTGAAGAAGAGACTCCGCCTAGTCCACATCTCTGAGAACTCCCCGCCTCGTGCAGTCAAGGCCATTGAGTACGGAGGATGTCTGGTCTCAGTGCGCAGAGACACCTTCTCGTGTGCGGCAGATGCACATTCGTACGCGCTGCTCGACATCGAGCATCAGCAGAAGATTGGTCTCTTCCCCATCTCCTCGCTCGACCCTCAAGCTGGCGACGTTGGTGGAGCTGCAGAGAGTCTCGCCACCGCTCCACACGCGCCATCCAGAAGCGTATCGTCCGCCAGTGCCCAACCTCGTCAGGAGGAGCTGCGTGGACATGCTCGAAGCACAAGCTCCAATGTGCTCGGATTGGGCAACTCTGCTTCTCGGGCAGCCAGTCCAAGGCCACCGGGCCGAAGATATGGCTTTGATGTACCCGACTCACTCTCACGCGATATATCCCCTGCTTCCGGGCGATCGCCTGCGCGTGCACCTCTGGGCGATGTCTCAGACCGGGCATCAAGTCAGACCAGGGGTGGTGCAGCATCGCCCGACAAGCCTTTACCACCGCCGCCCGAAGGCAATACACCGCAGATCACGGAACCCGAGCTGCAGTCGCCTGCTTTCACACCATTACGTGCGCATGTCGCCTCGCCGACTCCGAATGAGTTCCTCCTCACTGTGGGCACAACACCGACCGAGCAAGGTGTCGGCATGTTTGTGAATCTGGATGGAGACATGTGCAGGGGAAGCATACAGTTCAGCAGCTACCCAGACGCCATCGTTGTCGAGGGCTCCGGTATAGATCTCGCAGCATCGCTAGGTCCTGACATGAACGCTGAAGAAGGCTATGTGCTAGCCATTGTTCGCAGGGGCGACTCTGATTCAGGCATCACTTATGGTATTGAGATTCAACGGTGGGACGTCGACCCAGGCGCTGGGGAAACCCAAAAGGAGTGGCTCGATTTTAGTGAATTCAGCGTAGCCACTCCGCATGATGGAACTCACGTTACAATGCCACTAGGAATGCGCACAGTTGTACAACCCTACGATCTTGTTCTACCTCAAATCGGCTCCAAGCTGTCAGTGCAGCGACTACAGCTGAGGCGAGATGGAGACAGTGCTCATGCTGTTCTGAAATTGTCAAAAGCACAGGCGAAGGCCGATCGCGATTTCACTGACCGATTGTCAAGACTCCAAGCGCAGACAGTCGTCTGGGCAGGTGACCAAATATGGTGGACCGTTCGCAATCCTCTGTTGATCCGCCTAGATTCCCGCCTTGGAGCCGCACAGTATACATCTACGGGAGACGGGCAACGCATACAACCCAATCGCAGCCTTCTAGAGAGAGTGCTGGGCGATATCCGTGGACAGGAGCCACGTGACGAGTCAGAATATCTCAGCCTCATCTACATCCGTCAGAAGGCGTCCTTGATGCTTTTCATGGATGTTGTCCTACGCACAAGGACCAACATCATCATTTTTGAAAGCGAAAAGCGCATCACAGAGCAAGCCCTTATAGAGGGCGAAATTGATCCCAGAGTGGTGTTGAGCTTATTACCGATGCTCAACCAAGAAATCGTGCAAGGATCTGAGGGTATCCAAATCTCAGGTGGCATCACGACCCTCGTCGAAACCTTCCTTGAGCAAAATGATCTGTCTACTATGTCAATGGACGTAACTGGGCCATTTGGCGATAACATTTTGCACTTTGTGAAACGCTATTTGCAATTTTGGAAGAGGCAAAAGGGCATGGCTAGCGTCACAAATGACCCAGATGTCTTCAGAACGGTGGATGCTGCACTTTTGCATATTTTGTTACTCTTGGATCAAGGTAGTGCAAACGGCACTTCGAGCCCTGGCACTCATCGCGCTGAGCTGAACGATCTAGTTGACAAGGAGGTTGAATGCTTTGATCGTGCTGTCGAGCTTCTGGAGCAGTTCAAGCGTCTGTTTTTACTCAGTCGACTTTATCAGAGCAATTGCAAGGCTTCGGCGAAGGCTTCCAAAGTTCTCGCTACATGGAGACGAATCATAGAAGGCGAGGAAGACAGGGGTGGCGAATTGGTTGATGGTGAACAAAGGCTGCGCGAATATCTGGCTAGGATTCGCGATCAGTCGATAGTCCAAGAGTACGGTGCATGGTTGGCCAACCGTAACCCAAAGCTCGGCGTGCAGGTCTTTGCAGATGACCACAGTCGTGTCAAGTTTGAGCCCGCACAAGCTGTGGCTTTGCTCAGAGAGAAGGCGCCAGGTGCTGTCAAAGAGTACCTAGAGTACCTGGTCTTTGGCAAAAAGGTATGTCCATGTGGTGAACAGCCTCCGAACTATTGCTGACTAGACGAAGCATACGCAATATGTGAATGAGCTAATTACCTTCTATTTGGACACGTGCATCACAGAGCTGGAAAATAACAGTGAGTCGCGACAGACCTTGTCACAAACATACGAGACATATCGCATCTTGCAACCACCAAAACCTACATACCACTCTTTCATCACGGATAACGCCATACCTGCCGAATGGTGGCAAGCACGACTTCGCCTGCTCCAGTTGTTGGGCGACAATCGTCCTGCGACGTCATCCTACGATGTAGGTAGTATTCTTACACGTCTACAGCCATACGAACAAGAACTCGTCCCCGAGATGATCATCCTGAATGGTCGTCAAGAGAGACATCAAGAAGCGCTTCGCCTCCTCACACATGGCTTAGGTGACTTCAACACGGCCATTTCATACTGTCTGTATGGATACAGTTCCATTTTCCGCCCGATAGCATCCCGTGGTCCACCCGTCTCACAAGCCGACATGCCAAGCCGCAACGAGCAGTCCAGATTATTCAACTTCCTCTTGCAAGAGTTCCTTCACATTGAGGATCTCTCACAACGCGTGGAGCGCACCAGCGAGCTACTCGAACGCTTCGGAGGCTGGTTCGATATCGGGGATGTACTTGCGCTTGTGCCAAATGAGTGGTCCGTTGACGTCTTCTCGGGCTTCCTGATCCAAGCACTGCGCCAGCTTGTGCGACAGAAAGCTGAAAGCGATATTGTGAGGGCCTTGAGCGATGCGCAGAATAGCCAGACGAGTAATGAGCTTGTAGACAAGAGAGGGGAACTAGGCGCTACGTTTGAGAGAGTGGTGTGATATGAAAGCTAGTATTTAATAAGAGCCTGGAATCTCTAGACCATTCTATCACCACACACGTGACTGGCTGCCTGGAAACGATTGCACTGTGGTGTATAGGTCTCTTGGTCTCTATCATGTCTATGTATGCATAATTCCTGCTGTCTTCGCCATCAAATGGTGCCGCTTGGACTCTATCAAGTCCAGTCTCGCTCGTTCCTTCTTTCTTTCTTTCTTTCTTTCTTTCCTTCCTTCTTCTCCATCATGATATTACCGCAACACCAACAACCTCCCAAGCAATCTCCCTTGTGACCCGATTCTTACGACGCCTCCAATCTGAGACCAGTTATTATAACACACATTGCGCAACGAGCTGGCCCGCTATCTTTCTAGCTAGCGTTTTCTCACTTCCACATCCATCTCCGGGACCGGGACCGGGACCGGGACGACAGGCGTGGACTCGTGGCGAACACTTTCTTTTTTCGCCCACGGCAAGGAGCGTGGTGCTGGTGGTAGGTATCCCCACGATGATTCTTCCCAGAAACATGTGACAACCACAGATACACGTCCCCATGCGCACTGCAAAATGACTCCAGTCTCAACTATGCACGCACGCGGTTTGAGCATTGTCGGATGGGGGTTCTCCCAGACAATAGGTAGCGCCGCGCTTGGCTGCTGCTTTTTTCCTTACCGCGTGAGTATTTCTCAGTAGCACTAGAAGTGGTGGTTGCTTGTAGCTTGTCTCAACGACTAGGTTTATACTGGGTTTAGAGGGCTGGCTAGACTTCGTTGGTGAGGTTTTATCCGCGGCGGCCCTGCTCTCGGCTAGCTGACGACCTTGGCTGGCATAGCATGTAGGGGTGGTGAGTATGTTACCGCTGCGAGGTGTCATGGCACGACTCCTTCTGTTTGAAGGTAACTCGTCCAAGGGGCTGGCGTGCACGGCATGGGCATGAGGTGTCGAGTGTGTCGAGTGTGTCAGATCGTACTTGTAACTCCAGCTTTCTTCTCAACGTACGCACATGCCGCTATCTCTCTCTCGCTCTCTCTCTCTCGCTCTGTGAGCACAGTCGCCATCATTCCTACCAGAGCAGTGCATGCCAAACACGCCCAGAAGTAATCTATCCACCTCAAAGCATCATTCCAGAAAACTCATACACCCGGAACCCGTCTTGTAGAAAGTCCTTCCCCATCCGCTTCTGTGAAAAAAGAAAAGAAAAGTATGCGGCGCCGTCGCCCAAATTAAGAGGTTCACATACTACAAAACCGCCCGTGGTCAAAGCATATATACTCGAGCCCCTTTCGGCATAAATTCGCGAACCCAGCAGTCGTTGATTCCACACGGTGCCTCTCATCGCTGGCATGTCCCCATCAGTCGTCGCAGCAAGGGGAAGCCAGAGCAAGATAGCCTTGCGATGACAACCACACTTAGGTAGCACTAGTCAGGCCATGTAGATGCTTCTGCCGCTTTGCCGTAGGCGCGGATTCAAAGACGATAGGGTGGCTTGGTCTTGTAGCAAGGCTTGTCTGCGCCATGGTCGTGGTATTTGCAGGTGTCCGCAAGATTGAAGTACTGCCTAGGGCCGACGAGTTTAAGACCATCAGCCAACAGTGGACCAACACGCGCGAGAACGTCGACCATGAATTCTGTAGGTAGCTTTTCTAGCTCCCTCCAGGTTTGTCTATTCTTCGCGTGTACGCAGACGTCGATGGCGAGTTTGCGGTGGTTCGATGACGCGGGAGAGTGGGGATAGATGAAGTTGGCGAGCTTGGTGGGGATGTTGGCGACTGTCTGCATGGCTTCTATCATGCAGTCGATCAGAGCGTCCTTGAAGTCGTTGTCCTGGAGGTACGACGCAGCTTCGTAAGTTTCACTCCATCGAGCCCATTCCATGTTTGCCGTCACGCGGCCATCCTCTCTGGACACGTCACTCTCTTGCGTCAAGTGTATGCGTCCTGTGTAAAGCCACTTGGCCCAAATCTCGAAGCATTCAAGATCGATTTCTGGAAGCCGAACGATCCGCTTTACTCCCTCTTTCCAATCGTTGCTGAGCGCGTTGACGAAGAATTCAGAGCTGCGGAGGAGGAGAGACTCATGGATCTGTAGCTCTTGGCTTGCGCCAGCAGGTCCGACATGAACTGTGATTGTTTTGCAGGTAATACTATGATGATCAGCGGAAGCCAATGGACGGTGGACATAGACTCACTCTGGGCCTTCAGTCTGCGCACAGCGCAACCTTTTCCGTGCCGGCTCTTCGTCCGCAGCACGGCTGCCACTCATTGTATTTTGATGAGGAACCAACTGTAGTGACTACGATACCAAGTTCTGATTGATGACGCGTGGCTGTTGTGATACGAATGAATATGAGGTGAATGCGAGTCACGTTATTTGGGCTGAGCTCGAGGTGAACACATTTTGATTGGTATAGCAATATGCCCAATTTGATGATCAAGGAAATCCGGGTATCGTTGCGCCATCATTACACTCTTTGTAAACACCACCGCGCTGATTATGCTGCATGCCGAATGTAGAAGAAAACAAAGGAGATGACCAGTTCTAAACACCACGTCTGAAGCCTGCGAAAAAGAAGTGCGCAACTGGAATAGGAAATTATACGCTGTGTAAGCAAGAATAGAAGGCCGTCGAAAGCATAGCTGTCGTCGAGTATGACGCGAATCAGATGCCACCCATGTCCACCTCCCGAGCTAGAAAGTCGGCCTCTTCGAAGTCACTCCCACTGCCTGCCGACAACCTCGCCTCAAGTTGTGTCGAGTTCTCAAAGTCCATGTCCATGTCCTCGTCCGCTGTTGTTCTTCGTCGTGACTTTGGTTGCGCAAAGTGTCTGACCTGTGGAAGCATGTTGATACTTCGGGGCGGGGTCTCGCTCAGTGGACTAATAGGCACCTCGTCTATGTCAACACTGATGCCCTTGGTGGGAATCGCAAAGAAGAAATTGGTATTGAGAGGGGCCTCCTCGTCGTCCGACCATGAGCGTTTCATAGAGTTTGCAGGTCGTTGCGAGGCAGAGGAGTAGCCAGAGTCTGTGGAGCCTTGGGAGGAGAAAGGTTGCGAGAAAGCCGCGGCAGGGAGAGGGAACATGTTGGTGGTGCGCTGCCCATGTGTATCGACACCGCCGTAGAGATGGAGGTTCGTGGTAGGTTGTTCCGCATAGCCGGCAACCTTGTGCAGACCACAGAACGGTAGCAATTCTCTCTGGTGTGCGAAATCAAGGGGGACATGGTCTTGTGGAGGCTTGACGTCGAGTGTTGGAGGATTTGATGCCGTGGTTGTAATGCAAGGCAGGGCAGCCATCTTGTGCGTCTTGTAGCCTTCCGGCACGCTCTTTCTGACCCTCATGCCGACGTTGAGCAGGTCTGCTTGCACGTGTCCTGGCAGCACGGGCGCAAGAGTCTCGCGGTGGGGATGGTGTGGTGTCCGTGTGTGGTGGTGGAGTTGCCGGGGCCGGGCAGTCGGATCTAGGCCCTGCAGATGTTGGTCGTCGTCGAAGGCGTCTCTGAGGGCGAAGTAGCTGGTGATGCTCGGCTGGAACTTGCGCTTGCTGCGGTGCTCAGCGGCGGCAGAGGCGGAGGCCGGCTGGCGTGCTTGCATAGCGAGTGCGCGGGGAGAAAGTGGCGCGGGTGTGTGGGTCGGGCCAAGTGTTGAAGATGAAAGCCTTGAAAGGTGCGCGCTGCTGCGTGAGGGGGACTTTGTGATGCGCTCCAATGCACGCTCGAGCCAGGTGCTGGGGGCGGGCGGTCGCAAGGATCAAGCCGAACAACGCTGAGGCAGAGCAGCACGGCGGGTGGGCGGTCGTCGCCAGAGTCCAGCGTCCAGAGTCCAGCGTGCAGAGTCCAGCGTGCACTTGCTCGACGGGCAAAAGCAACTGTGAAGACGGGCCTGGCCCCGACGGATGACGGCAGTTGCGAGAGATGCGAAAAGGTGGAGGCGACGTCGATCTTTCGCGACCGTGACGCGAAATCAATAGCCTACCACTGGCTACCAGTCACTGGCGCTCTGCTAGCTGTGGAGAGTCGACGCGTCGCTGCACCTGCATGATCACCCGTCATGTATACGAGCATCTGTCGGTGTCTGGGAAGAAGTTGCACGTTTGATGCAGCGCTGAGAGTCTGAGACTGCGTGAGAATGTGAGAAGGGGTCTCGCATTCAATGTCTTGCACATACAAAGCAGCTGCGCCGTCGCAGGTCGTGCTTGCTTCTTGTCTCGCTGCTCGGCTGGCAAAGATCCTTCCGCCGCACATCGCAATTCACCAACATCTTCCTGTATCTACTTGCGACAATTGCCCGCCGCCTTGTCTTAGCAAAGGTTGCGCGCTCCATGCTCATGCATTAACAGACCAGCAAGCGCATATTCTATGAGCACCCGTCACGCGCCCAGCTCCTGACGCTTTACGTCAATGACCTTATAGCCGGAATGTGGCATGCTCAGGTATGCATATGATATGGCTTTGTCACTCGCTATGCTTACATGCGGTTGTGAATGGCGCAATCCCACAAAGTTGTCAAGCACCGTGCATCTGATTGAACCGCTCTGACTATACAGACATTACAAGAAATAGAAAAAACAACGCTCCCAAGATGGAAACCATGAACATCGTGATCCTGACCATCTCGGAAACCGAACGCCCTACCGGATATATCGCGCCTATTTCAGCGCCACTCTTGTGGCGTGCACAACATCCCCGCATACCTATGGCTTTCGCAAAATCCCATCTCATTGTGCTGGACATATTCATGCTGGCACCGCACCCATCTCAGCTCCCTCCTTGCGCTCTGTTCTCGCACTCCACTTGTCGGCAATCCAGGTCACCATGGTCACTCCCATGCTGATGCCAAGCAGCAAGAACACTGTGAGTGTGCCATATAGTGCAAACTTGCTCTCGTGACAAAGAGATTGAAAGTTCTTGTTCATCATGTTGTTGGGTATCTCCATGTTCTGCGGCAGCGGCTCGCTAGATTGATACTTGCATGTCCATGTCTGAATGGTATCGACCTCAGGAGCATTGCCGTTAAGGATGTGTCCGTAGATGACAGTGATGAGGTTCAGGAGAAGGGAAGGTAGTATGGTAGCAAGGGAGAGAAGGGCCCTGAGTGTGTATTTTTGGCGAAGAGCAAGCTAAAGCGGTCAGTACTGAATATCTGGACTCGCGCATGGTGAGAACTTACTTGAGGAATCAATGATGCAATCAGGAAAGCACCGCAAAGAACCAAGGTTACTACCGAGGATGCAATGAGAGCCTTTGTGCCGTGTGTGTCGAAGTGTACCGACCATATTGGCATCCACCAGGGATTCGTCGCATGTTGCTTGTTGTAGACATCGAGAGTGTGTGCCGAAGTGCCAAGAATAGCAATGCTGAGTGCAACAACAAGGCCAGTAATAATGGCCTGAGCCAAGTGGAATGGTGTCGGGTTGATCTTCATCGTGCTGGACTCGAGACTTCTTCAAAGAATCGTAATATGGCCGCGAAATATGGAGTCAAGAGAACAGAACAGAACACAAAATCAAATGATCAGACAGGCGTCAACCAGGAGCACCTCGCCAGCTGAAATAGAAGGACAGTGAAGAACTTAAAAAAAAATGCCAAAGCAGACAAAACCCCACTGATTATGACCTTTGAAATTCTTCCTGCCAGGCTGAAATATAGAATGGCAAAAAAGCGTTTGAACGCGCTGGAACCATGCTCTTTAAAAACAACTTTGGTCGCAATTGGCGTCTCACGCCCACCCATCCCCCCTGTCTCCCTCCATCTCTCGCGGCGGGTCACCAAAATTAGACGCATACCTACCGGGAGGAGTCAGGACACAAGAAAAAAAAAAGAAGCGCGTACGGTAATCTGTCTTGCCGCCCGTTCACCAAGCTTGGTATGCACAGTACCGTACACTGGAATTGGCAGTCTCCACAGTGCAGCAGTTCGTGGTGGTACCTACCTACTCATCCTTTCCCCAGCGCCTACGAGGCATACCAGACCAAGAATAGCGATATTAGCTCCCGGTGCGACGGGCATGTTTCCTGCATCGGTGCTTTTCCAGCTAGCCTGGTGCCTGCCTTACTCCCTGTGGCCTACGAGGGGGCCGCTCGTTCGCTGACAACTTTCGTGGCGCATGGGGCTGTTAGCCTGTTACTGTTAGTTTTGTTCTCACCTGCACCCGCGCCGCTCCAGCCGAGTTCGGCCAGATGTACGGGTAGTTGCTGGTGCGGTTCTCATGCTGGCCAATTGTAGCACAAAGGGGGGGCCATATGCAGGTTCTTGGGGGAGTCTCTGAAACATTGTATGTAGGGCGGGCGCTTCGAGGGCTGGGGAGTGTTGTCGCTGATTCGACGTGTGGCTCGGCGCTTACAGATGGTCAAGGGGGAGGTTGCTGCGTGCTGATTGGTTGGGTCAATGCTCTCGAGCACGACAGATATAGAATAGAAGAATGCCAACACCACTTGTATGTGCATCACGTCTGGATTTAGGAATTCTATGTAAATCAGGGTGGAATATTCTGTGTCACTCGTGACTCGGGCCCCTTGGGGAAATACAGAGAGCCAAGGTCGCTACCGTAGCTGCACTGAAGTATGTTCGTTGTGAAAAACACCGTCGTTGAACTGTGGTTATATAGGATATGATTGTCCTCCTTCTGCAAGTGCAACGCAAAAGCAGATGCAGGCCAACTGTAATTTGACACCATAGCTAAACTCAGCCTATCCCGCCACAATCATGATGCCTGCCCAGTGAGACCTCCAAAGCCCCATTTTCGTCTGCTTGAAGACGACGAGGCCTTTGATTTGCCTTTCTTGGCTGCTTCGAGAGAGTGGTGCTTCTCCCATTCCTCATCCGCTTTGTATCGAAGGACAGCATTTTCCAGATTGTATTGTGCTTGCTCGAGGTAAAGTACCGCAACATCATATCTACATCACGTTGTCAGATACACCTACATCACGGAGAACTGCATTAGATTGGGCGCTTACTCTGCAACCTTGCATCTGACCATGAACTTTCTTAATTTTGTCTTTTTGATCTCCTCTTCTTCGCCCTCCAACGGCCTTGGGCTTAGACTAACCCCACCTTTGTAGAACTCTCCGGGGATGAGTACCGTCCTACGCGCCGCTAAGAGGTGATCTGCGTAGAGGTTGTTTGTGCGTCGTAAAGCATCTGAGGGCACGCCGTACCGAAGCGACAGAGCCAAGATCGTATCGTTATTCTGGTCGACGAAGTGCAGGACGTCGGGCGCGTGCTCTGTCCTTGCATTTGGCTTCTCAGACAACACGTGTGGTGCTTTGTGTGCTGAATACGGCGGTAATTCATCCGCGCCATCATCCTCGCCTGGTGGCGAATATGTTGGTGGCTCGCGAAGACCTTGTGGTGGTAGCGCGGACGGCCCAGTAGCGATCTGACAGTAGGGACAATAGTCTTGAAATCTAGGATTATCGGTCAAACATCGAGCACATATCGCACGACCGCAGCAATCAAGCCGCCGCTCGAACTGTGCTGGCTTCTCAGTCTTCTCATCGTACGTTGGTGGTATAGACGCCAGCAATGCCGCGCATGTACAGCAGGCTTCCGACATGATAAAGAAGAACGATACGGGCGAAAAACACTAGAAGAGAGACTTGTGTATGAGAGACATGTGGAGATGAACGGGGAGGCAAAGTAGAGATGCTACGTCATGACTAAGATGGTTGGCGATCGCGACACACGTGAAGACGAGATTTCGACTTGATTGCTGCTTGGGAAAGTATCTGAATATACACACAATCTTCGCGCATTCGAATTCAGGGGAGGATCGTGATTTCATGCTTCGCCAACATGAATGACGATGTTGGAGTCTGGCGCGTGCTTGCATGCCGCAAAAGTTAGGCTCGACAGGGTTGATATTGCCAAGACCAATCGACTTCGCTAGCCGAACACACGGGCCACCACACCAAATTTGAAGCTTGTCGACCTCGAACTTTTCGTCTCCTGCCAACGCTCCACCGCCAACCACACGTTCCCTCACGAGGTATGTACTGTTCGATCCCGAGTGCCCTTCAGAGAGCCTGGAGAAGCAATCGCTGCCCTCCGCAAGGATGAGTCGCGACACTGCTTCTCCTCTGCGACACGAGCTGAAGAACCCTCAAGTCTGCAGCACTGAGGGCACTCTCCATGCTCTGGCATCTGGAGGCTAATCACACATTCTTTGCAGATACCTCAGTCGCCCGTCGCCACTTGAGAATCTCCGCACACAACCGCCAAAATGGTCAAGACCTCCGTCCTCAACGATTGCCTTAATGCCATCAACAACGCCGAGAAGGCCGGCAAGCGCCAGGTCCTGATCCGCCCCTCCTCCAAGGTCATTGTCAAGTTCTTGACCGTCATGCAGCGTCACGGTATGTTGCTGCCCCTTTTCTTTCTTGTACTGGCATACACTGCACACCCAATCTCTTCGGGCTGATAACTAGCCAATGATCTCGCTTGCTACACGATCTTTGGCCTTTAAGTGTCCGATATATTGAATCTTTGCGGAGAACTTACACGTCTTCGGATCCCTTTCATGACGTCTGATGTTTAATTCGCCGCGACATACTGACAACTCCATCAGGCTACATTGGCGAGTTCGAGGAGGTTGACGACCACCGCAACGGCAAAATTGTCATCCAGCTCAACGGCCGCATCAACAAGACCGGTGTCATCTCCCCCCGCTACAACGTACAGCTCCGTGATATGGAGAAGTGGGTCGTCAAGCTACTCCCTTCGCGTCAATTCGGCTACATTGTCCTGACTACCTCCGCTGGTATCATGGACCACGAGGAGGCCAGGAGGAAGCACGTTGCCGGCAAGATCCTCGGTTTCTTCTATTAGATGTTGCTCGGATATGATGTGGTGGGATGCAATATACCCGGCAGTTTAGGCAGGCAATTTGTTTGGCTAGGCAGTCCATCATGGCGACGATAGACGAAGAATGACAAAAAGCTCATGAATGTTGAAACGAATTCACCTTTGTGCTCTGTAAATGCAAACCGTGTTGCCAAAGTCAAGATGCACGTTACCAGCCACTTGTATCATTTGCACGTCACGCGAGGTTGATGCAAAGAAGTGAAGTAATTTCCTTTTATTATCTAGATACAAGCAGCCAAGGACAACTTTACTGCCCAGAATGCTGTTCATAACACCTTTTATTCATGATCCATAATTTCGTAAATCTCAAAAAGGAAGCATCTAGCTTCCAGACTAAATCCGCAACGCCAAAAACCCTACATGCTATCCCAATGCTTCTCAGTCAAATGTCGCTCAAGGCTCCACCGCTCCTTCAATCATTTAATCGTAAAGATCCATGCCCACTTCGTCGTCATCCAACTCTGCTACAGCATCGGACTCATCGTACATCTCTGAATCATCCTCGCTGTCAGTGTGGTTAGCCAAGACCTGGATGTGTCCATCGTCGAGCACCACTCTCGCCGTTTCTCCGTCCTTGATGGCGCCGCGAAGGATGAGCACAGCCATGCGGTTGAGCACTTCCTTCTCGATGAGACGAGCCAGTGGACGAGCGCCATAAGCAGGTGAGTACCCTGCTGAGCCAAGGTAGTCGCGGACTTCTGGTGTCATTTCTATGCGCACGTTGCGACCATTGGCGTTAAGACGCTTTTGTATTTCTCCGAGCCGCACGTCGACGATTTTGCGGATCTCGCGCTTGGTGAGGCGGTTGAAGATGACAATGGAGGAGATACGGTTGAGGAACTCTGGCAGGAACCAGTTCCTGAGTGCGCCCATGACGAGCTCCTTGGTAGTGGGGTCGATCTTGCCATCAGGGGCGTTAGGTCGTGAGAGGTGCTCTGCGCCCAAGTTCGATGTCATAACGACAATACAATTCTTTGCATCGACAACTCTGCCTTGACCGTCGGTAATACGACCGTCGTCCATAAGCTGGAGGAGCACGGTAAGAACTTCCTTGGCAGCCTTCTCAACTTCGTCAAAGAGGAGAATGGAGAAGGGTTTGCGACGCAGAGCTTCGGTAAGTTGACCGCCTGCATCATGACCAACATAGCCTGGAGGAGCACCGATCATTCGGCTGAGTGAGTGTCGTTCTTGGTATTCAGACATGTCAAACCGAATCATTGCTTTAGCATCGTCGAATAGGAACTCAGCAAGCGCTTTCGTAAGAAGCGTCTTACCAGTACCAGAAGGGCCACAGAAGAGGAAGCTGGGTGGCTGGTTGGGGTTTGCCAGACCGGAACGCTGTAAACGTATGGCGTTGGAAACCGAGACAACAGCCTCCTTCTGACCAACAACCACGTGGCTTAGGTGACGCTCCATGTTCAGCAGCTTGTCTTTCTCGGTTGTCTTGAGGCGAGTGACAGGAATACCAGTCCAACGAGCGACAATCTCATTGATCTGATCTGGTCCGACTGCATCACTCATCAGGGCTTCGCCTCCACCACTGGCTTGATGAGCCCACATTTCTGCATCTGCACGAGCCTTCTCGCTCTCAAGCTCATGAATGCGCTGTTCAACGTCGGGAATTGCGTAGTACTTCAGATCAGAAGCTGTCTGGATGTCGCGCATACGCTCGGCCTCAGCGAGCTTGGTCTTCAGAAGATCGAGCTTGAGTTTCTGCTCTTGGATTTCCTTGCTGCGGCCCTTTTCACGCTCGTACATCTCACGGAGAGGTTTGAGCTCCTCCTCAATGTTGGCTGCTTCAGCTCGAGCTTCCTTGAGACGTATTTGCGATGCCTCGTCTTTCTCACGTGCGAGAGCGTGTATCTCAATCTGTAGCTGACGGTGGCGTCGCTCAAGATTATCGAGTGCTTCGGGCTGTGACTCCCGGGTCACCCGAACTGCTGCAGCAGCCTCATCGATCAGGTCAACTGCAGAGTCAGGCAAGCGACGTTGGGTGAGATATCGCGCAGCTAGTGTAGCGGCAGATACGATGGCACCGTCCATGATGGTAACACCGTGATGTGTCTCATATCGCTCTTTGAGACCTCGAAGAATAGAAATTGTTTCTGGAATAGATGGTTCTTTGACCAGGACTTGTTGGAATCGTCGCTCGAAGGCGGCATCCTTTTCGATATACTTCCTGTATTCTCCGAGTGTAGTAGCACCAATACAGTGAAGTTGTCCACGAGCAAGCATGGGCTTCAACAGGTTCGCTGCATCCATGCCACCTTCTCCAGAGGAACCAGCGCCCATGAGAAGATGGATTTCGTCCACGAACAGTACTATCATCTCCTTTGATTCCTCAATTTCCTTCAGCACACCCTTCATGCGATCCTCAAACTCGCCGCGGTACTTGCTGCCTGCGACTAAAGCACCAACGTCAAGCGAGAGAAGCTTGCAGGCTGCAAGATTGGCCGGGACATCCGCATCGACGATACGGCGGGCAAGACCCTCTACGACTGTGGTCTTACCGACACCAGGCTCTCCAATGAGGACTGGGTTGTTCTTGGTGCGTCGGGTCAGGATGCGAACTACTCGGCGTGTCTCTTCCTCTCGGCCAATGACTGGGTCAATCTTGCCTTCCCGAGCCATGGCCGTCATGTCGATTGTGAACTTCTTAAGGTTCTCGTTTTCCTCTTCAGCATCCGCTGTCTTCGAGTCCACGCGCTTTGTGCCTCGAAGTGCTTGAATAGCATTATCGATTTGCTTTGTGTTTGGAACATTTGATTCGGCAAGTGCGCGTTGTATGGACGCATCTTGGCACAGTGCGGAAATCAGGTGGTCGACAGCGATGAAGGTGTCCTTTTGTATCTTGCTCAGTTCTTCGGCGGCGCGCAGCACCTTTGCCATAGCAGGTGATGGAGATGTGCGCTCTGGTGGAGGATCTTGACTTGGTAACCGTACCAGAGCCTTCTTGAGGTTGCGGTCGAAGAGTTGTACATCGCCGTTTGCGCGTTCGAGGACTTGTTTGAATAGTGGCGGCGGAGGGACGTCGACTTGATTTGCGAGATCCTTGGGTGGGTCTAGGAGGGAGACTGCAAGATGGATGGGTGTGAGTTGTGCGTGCGCATATTGCTTGGCCAAGTCGAAGCTGTCGGCTAGAGCCTTTGCTGCTCGGTCGGTGTAGGCGTCGAATGAAGTCATGGTGAAGTATGACTATAGCCTTGTGTATGGCTCAGTGCCAGGTGAGTCGTGGTGGGCTGAGCCTGCTGCTAGGTTTCTTTGTGTACAGTTGTATGCACGGGTATCTCTGGTGAACAAGATTGTGGTAGAGGCAGGACTCGGGGAGAATATATACGGCCAAGGACACCCTGCTTGAATGAGCAGGAAGGAGCCAGTAGAATCGCGTGACTTCTGGTCAAGTCTCGGACATGATGGTGGTGCTGCTCATCTGCTTGAGCGAACCTTCTGGAGGCTGCTCCAACTTTCCGGTCAAGTCTACGTCATGTCTGCGCTAGTCCGGATCAGGGACGCTAGCTCCAAGTATCCGACTGACAACCATCGATGTCAGCCCAACCACATGCCAACTCACACACTCAGGTACAAAGCTTTCATGGTGTCTGATAGCCACACACCCACACACCGTGGTAGCTCCCAGGACGGGGCCAGGGCTCCCGAACGTGTCTTGCTAGCTATGGCACCATCACCGCCCTTGCAACTTCAAGCCATGCGCTCAGCCTGCCCAAGCTGCGCGAATTGGCGCCCTCTGATTGGTGCAAAGCACATCCGCCAGCACTGCCACACCAACAAGCGTACATTTCATCCACCACTTCAACCACTTCTGTTGTCGCTGCCTGCCGCTAGTACCTAAGAACTCTAGCACACGAATCTAATATGCACGACGGCCCTCAGCCGCCCCACCAAAAAGTAACGGTGAAAAGGGCTGATTCTCTCCTAGCTGACTTCATGCGTCATTGCTGCCTGGGAACCATTGTATATGATAGTTGCTGAGAAGAGCAACGAACATTATATTTGTAGGCTCTCATCACCCGGAGCTTTCGTAAATTGAGTTGCTCAGTCTGCATTCCGTTTGTACCTTCGACTGTCGTCGCTGCATCTCTCGAGATGGACTTCTCGCGCCTGCAAAGCTTACAATATGAGCTCAACAACACGAATGCAACAGCCACCAGTCTACCCTCTACCCTATTAGAACTCGTGGTTCCAGGATACAGCACTATCTCTCAGCTTGCATTTCGTATTTTCGGCATCGATATAGGAGTGCTCGTAAGTCCATTTGATTGGTATCTTGTTCCTTGACCGCTGCTGACGTGTTCTGTGTATGGCAGGTTACAGGATGGGCGCTTGTATTTGGTGGTCAGAAAGCCTGGACTTACCTCTACGAGCTGTTTCAAGGTTACTTTGACGAATATTATACATCGTCTATACAAATAAACGACGACGACGGGCTGTTCACATACGTCAAGGCCTGGTTAGCTGAGGAGCAAACTAAGAAGACTACAAGGAAGCTCAAAGCAGTTACGGATTATGAAGACAATGATCGAAAGAACGATGACGATGTTAATGATGAAGAAGGAATCTACAAGTATGAAGTGCCTCTTCCGCGCTATGAGCCAAGCTATGGAAGCGACTCGTTCTATCACAAGGGCCGTTACTTCAAGGTCGTCCGGTCGAGCGTCAAGGATGATGGTGGTCAGAACCTCCGGGAGTCGCTTGAGCTGTACTGTTACGGCCAGTCCACCGAACCCATCAAGGCATTATTGCTTGATATCAGGCAATGGAAGTTGAAGAAGGAGACTGCCCTCACTAGCGTCTACCGCGCGATAAACAACTGTGGTCGCTACTGGAGTCGGCAATCCTGTCGGCCATCACGTCCCTTACACACCGTTTCTCTTGATCAGGAACAGAAGGACAACATAGTCGAAGATATCAGTGAGTTCCATCAGACCCCTTGATGCGAGACCATGCTCACCAACATGTAGATGAATATTTGCATCCCGCTACCGCGCGCTGGTACGCTGCGCGGGGTATCCCACATCGTCGAGGAGTAAGCCTGGCCATAACGCGATTGAGTAAATGAAGCTGCTGACAAATTGCAGTACTTATTTTTCGGCAAACCTGGAACCGGAAAGACATCTCTTTCATTCGCACTGGCGGGAGTTTTTGGGCTCGACATCTATTGCGTCTCGCTGAATGACAAGGATCTGACTGAGTCGGAATTAGCTAATTTATTCGACACCCTTCCGGACCGCTGCATCGTACTGCTTGAAGACATTGATAGCGCTGGCGTTAAGCGTGAGGAGGATCCGACATTCGTGGAAGTGTCAAAAGACGTCGACACGAACTCAGAGAGTTCTAAGGATGTTAACAAAAACACGGACAAGCAAGACGGCTCCCAGGGCCCTATCAGCTTGAGCGCGCTGCTCAATGTGATCGATGGGGCCGCATCGCACGAGGTTCGTCCATGCACTTTGTTTCGTGTTCGTTCATGCAACTCATAAGACTACAGGGGCACGTTCTCATCATGACAACCAATACTCCGGAACAACTTGACGCAGCCTTGATCCGACCAGGCCGTGTTGATCTTCAGGTCGGCTTTACCCTCGCCACGAAAGCGCAGATTCGCGAAACTTTCCTACGCATGTACAGTGCGACACCAGAGGAACAGGCGACAAAAGGCCGACAAATCAAGAACAAGTCAACAGGAGATCGCCGACCATTGTCAAAAATCACAGATCCCGAGAAGCTTGAAGAGATGGCTAAACAATTCGCTGAACAGCTGCCTGATGACACGCTCTCGCCTGCAGAGATACAAGGGTACTTGCTGATGCGAAAAAAGGAGCCGCAACGCGCGCTGGATGATTTGATGAAGTGGAGAGACGAGTTGCTAGATGCGAAGAAGAAGGGAAAGAATGTTGTAACGGCGCAATAGGAGCTATTATTTGATGTAACCACGATACCCTATATACCATATCTGTAACGTATGATTATGTTCTCGAATTTCCGAATGATACATATAATTTTAGTGTCTACTGTGCCGCATTGTTCTAGCAGATTACAGCCTGAGACACGAGCCCGTCTTCATCAAATAAGTTTAATCTCATGTCACTCTTCTCAGTAAGGGAAGCGTGCAGACTTCAGATATAAAGATACACGTTGGAGTGGGCATATTAGTGTGGATCCCTACGATCAATGTCTCCAAGTTGCGCGCTTAGGATTCTGTGCTACCTCAGCTAGTGAAGCGCGATTCTCGGAAACATTGGGTGGTCGCTAGACAGCTGGCATGCGGAAGGCGGAGGAGAATCCATCACGTGGTCGTCTCTAAACCTGGGTAAGTTGTGGCCAAATCAGGCAGCACGCATTGTGTTACCGGCCTCTTGCCTAGTTACCGGCCTCTTGCCTAGTGGGGAACTCGTTATGCATATGCCCCACACGAAGCGTGTTGTCGGCGCTTCGTCTGCTGCAGCCTAATCCAACTTACATCATCCATATCGTCAGACGTCGAACACTTTGACAGCTATACGATCGCCCGCAGACCGTGGAAAGATACCCGAGGGATCGATATTAACACTTTGAAATGTGCCCCGTGCAGCGACACTGAGGTACAAGATCGACGAACCCAATCGTCAATCGTCCCAAAATCGGACCCAATATATCACTTTCTGACCCAATAAGTCGGCAGCGTCCAGATGTCGGACGAAAAACTGTGTAAAATTTGTCAGAAGTTGTTTCATAAGGAAAACTGCAATACACAGTGGAAGTATTACAGACATCACGAAGAAGCAGGATCGTTACAGGAAGCGCTTGAGTTGCCATGTGGTCTTTGCGTTCGCATCATTATTGCGTTGGCTCGCGACTTTGATGAATTCAAGCCTCTTGCATCAGCAAGGGGCAGTATTACGCCAAATAGCAGGGCACTGCTTCATATGATTATACCCATGTCGTACATGCTCTTTCACGAGGTATTGAAATACGAAGATACGGAACTCGACCAGTTAATCTTTTATTTTGGTAAAAAATATGCTAGTGTACTGCATATAGAGCCCGACAAAGGTGTGCTTTTTATACTTGGCTGGACTTCAAAACATCTAATAACTTTACCTAGGTGGGTTTTCGCGCGCATTACGCCACGAATTAGAGACATATTCGAGTGTCAATCTTGATTATGAGCGTTCCATGAGGTTCCTTGCGTCTCAACTTAAGGAGTGCTTGGGGAAACATGCGACTTGTCGCGGGCTTGTCGACGTACAAAAGGAATTTATGCCTTCGAGGCTCATTGATGTGGGCCAAAATCCAGAGAGTGGCCTTTCAGTTGTCCATCTACGTCAGTCACCCTTGAAAGATAGTTACGCCACACTATCCCACTGCTGGGGACAGAGCCAATCTCTACTATTGACCAAAGCCCAGGAAGCAAATTTCAAGCAGGGGCTTCGTATAGAGGACCTTCCAAGAACCTTTCAACACGCTATCACCGTTACTCGCGCCCTTCAGATTGGATACATTTGGATCGATTCACTGTAGTTGGCCCCTCCCTGCTCATAGTATCAGTCTGATCCGTATAGGTGTATTTATCAAGATAATATCTCTGATTGGAGTATCCAGTCAAGATGTATGAAAGACATTTACGAAGGCGCTGTGATATGCATCGCTGCGACAGCTGCAAAGGACGGGACCGGTGGCCTGTTCAGTATGCGAGACAATTTATATTCGAGGCCGATCCCAATTGATATCCCGAATTGTTTGACAGATCATAACGAACAAAAGTCATTTGCGGAAGGAAAGTACTGGATTGGGGATTACGATTTCTCTGCTTCTCAGACATTGGCCCAGTCTCCGCTCAATCGCAGAGCGTGGGTTGCGCAGGAAAGATTCCTATCGAAAAGGATCGCGCATTTTGCCGAAAGAGACTTGTATTGGGAATGCCAGCAGACTTTGAGTAGTCGTACATTTCCCAATGGCGTGTATGACAGACATGAGGTCATAGGTCTGCAACCGCCATCTCTCAGAAGAACGCTTATCGGAAGCAGCACACGGCATAGAGAGAGCGCTTCACATGAGCATGTGGAGGACAATGATTTCATGGATCTTGTCTATCGGGCTTGGGTGAACTGGCTTGTATGGTACACAGGCCGTGATATCACTAAAGAGGAGGATATCTTCGTTGCCTTGAACGGCGTCTCACAAGATGCAGTTGTCGAAACTATGGGCGACAGGATGATTGCTGGCCTCTGTGAGTCGCGACTCGACAAGCAGTTGATTTGGCAGATCTTGAACAGTACAAAGGAACATCGACCACGGAATTGGCGTGCTCCAAGCTGGAGTTGGGCGAGTACGACAGCTCAAGTAATTTGGCCATCCGAAGACCCGGCGCATAGTCACGATGTCATCGAGAAGAATAGTATGATCAAAATACTCGAATCTTGCATGGAAATGGAGCAATCGGGAGAACTCAAGGAAGCCTCGGTGTGGATCGAGTGTCGACCATTCCGCGTCGGTTTCAAGGACAATAGCACTGAAGAAAACCGTCATGACGAATCAACAAGATTCAGCAATTGGGAAGTCTGGTACTCTATGGATGGCATAACCCGCACTTGCCAGAAGAGTACTCTTTCCATCAATCTAGACGACTCGCCAGAACATATCCCAGATGACCTTTATTTGATGCTCGTAAACCATACGCATCTTAAGAATGATCGTTCAAGTAGGCATGTCGAAGGCATCGCTCTCTCGCCGTTTGAGTCCGGGTTCGATAACATCTGTAGGCCGCATCGCCACGGTCCCAGGATAATCCCGCACGACACTACATATAAACGTTTCAGGCGAATCGGAGTATTCCATGACAAATTGGATTCCCAATGGCATCGAGAGCTCGAGGCGCACCTCCTCCAAAAATACCATGATACCGAACCTCAAATCATTGAACTTGTCTAATACAACAGGGTTAAAAAGCGACTACACCTTACAAAAACAACTGCTCGCCACACCAGAAACTGCGAAGCGTCATCTCCACAACTTTGCATACTCGCCACCATCATTCCACACCGATTCCTCAGCAAAGCACTATCCATCGCTAGCCACAAAGTCTTCCGACGTCTCAAGATACAACCTACTCAATCCATACAGTCTATCTCATCGCGGGTCTAAACTTCTAACCCGCATATATTGTCCTTGTAGGACAGTCAACCCGCTGACTTACATGCGCTATACAAGAACCCGTACGCCAGACAGTCCTCTTGATCTAGATCTATATCTTGCCGGTAGCTCTACGGGCGAGCTGATGTCATGCATTATCCTCGAGCAAAACGCAAATATCGTCGAGAGCCGTTGGCTTTTGTGGTTACATGGCGCAGTGAGCGTAGGTTCGAAGTCTTGAAATCGTCCTCAAAGGTACCGCTTGCAGGGAAGATTCATTCGTTTGGAACTAGGAGTAGCTGTCTCCCTTTTCCTACGTTCCCGTGGGGATGTAACCTGATGAAGCGGTGTTGACCGAACACACGCAAGTCACGGCTAGGGAATGGAGGACGAAACATTATTTATCCACGATGGTAGAATTACCTTCTCACGGTTCCATACATGCATATTAGCCGCCAAGTAGCTGCTTTACCATATCCTTCTCCTGATGGGTCCTCTTTCAACTGCGGGTGCTATTCGAACCACGGGTTCGCTATCTTCTCGTATTTTTCTGTCACGAGCTATTGTTTCTTAAAACTATGAGACTTAAGCAACATTATCATTGGTTAGTCTAGCTCTATACCTGGGCTATTTCTAAAGCGCAAGTCCTACTACGAGGCCAACAATTCCAGCATTAGCAAGACCGTGATAGCCGGATCGAGCCATCACAGGCGCTGCAGCAGAGCTTGGAGATGCACTCGCAGCTGCCGCCGAGGTGGCCTGGACCGGCGCTGTCGACCTAGTCCCTTGTGCTGTGGATAGAGACGATCCTATGCTTCTGGTAGCCGTTGCTGTCGAAGTGCCAGTCTGCACTCTTCCATCCGGGCCTGTATATACGCCAGAGTAGTAATTGCCATTTCCTCCTACGTCGTCGTGGTACAGCCCTGCAAGCGGAATAGTTAGCCCAACGCCCATATTGTCTTACCAACCACGGGTACAGAAAATCCACACATACCTGTGCCCAAACTTAAGCACAACAAGCTGCCATCGGTGAACTTGTAACAGCCCTCGTTCACGTCACAATTCAAGCCCTCCGCCCTCTTGCCCAGCCCTCGGACTTCCGGGATGACACCTAGAGAGGTTTCGCCATCGGCGCTGCGTGGACCGAGCCCGCCAGCTTTCAGGCAGGTGTCGAAGCAAGGTGCATCGTTCATGCAGCAAGCTCTGCAGTTCTTTACAGTCGTGTCGAATTTACCGGGTGTAGCGCAGTCGCCGACAGGAGGCCATGATAGAGAGCCGGAACTGGTACAGGCACCAGCGGCTGAGGCTAAGACAGGAAGAAAGAGAGCGACCAGGGAGGATGTCTGGAGGAAATGCATTATTCGAGATAGGTATTGGGTCGAGAGTTGAAAGCCTCCGATTCGCTGGGAGAATTTAGAAAGGGAAATGAATTGCACGAGCGAGGAGCTCGGGTTAAGTAAACTTGGATTGTCTGAACGGTAATTGACCAGCAGGGTCGTGGTTGGTGAAGCCACCAAAAGCGCTGGCCAGAAACACCTCGAGCGCTCGTCCCATTAGAGTCAAGGCACTGTTTGCCCATGGTCTAGAGTGGAAGTTTTGGCTGGCGAGTCATGCACGGGGCTCGTGAGGCTGAGGTTGTCGTTGTTCAGCTCCCGCCATAACAATCAGCTCGCAGCCTAGACGGCTTGGCGACGATATCTACGTGAACCTTATCGAGCCCCAGACGGTAGCAGGGCTAACCGTACAGGCATGTATGTCGCGTGTTTCCCAGTGAGTGGGTCTGATATTACTTTATTCAGTGTCAAAGCAGGCGTACTATTGCGAATGCGTTTTTCCTCGTCTATTTTCTCCTTGTAATGACCTGCTCACCCGATAGAGTATGGCTGGCGTGCATTTACACTGCGACCGTGGAAACCGGTGTGTCAGACGGAGCATCTGTGGTCCGGTCCTGGAGTACTGTTATGATGAAGCAGGGCGGACAGCATTGCCCACCATGCTTGCGATGACCGAGCATGTAGATGATCTGGACCGTGGCCATATAATGAACGAGGCTTTGAGCCAGGTTTGGGGGCTGGATCTACCTGGACAAGTACGAGACGAGAGGCGCTGCTTCGGAGTCGTTAGGTACTGCTGGTCCTCCGCTCTGCTTGTAAATGCGTTCTTGACCTCATGCCGCTTCGGCACTTAACCATAGACCCGTGTCGGCAATCGCTTCTTCAGCTGGGTTTATGGGATAGTCGAAAAAAGCATTGTTGTTTTGGTGATTGAGCGCGCAACTCAAGAAGCGCGTATCATCGAGGAAGCGCAAGAACACAAGTCACTCATCATTGGAGAACGTTGGTTCTAGAGATTTCAGTCGAGGACTCTCATATGCCAGATCAAGGTCAATTACATGGCCTCTGCCCCGATATATCACCAGATAGGCAGCGCGCTAGTGCTACCGGTAGCGAATCATGCGACTTTGCGCGACGCTAGTTTCACGTACGGACAGACAAGTCTCTGGGGTTCATGGGACCAGCCATACCATCCTCCATTCAACTTCGCTTCTCAACAATGCGGCCATGTATGAGCTCGCTATTCTCTGTCACGAGGCATTACTTTTCCAAGTCACGAGCGAGGACCATGTCCTCACTTACTGCCGGGCACGTCCTTTCCGGTGGTAAATGGAACTACCGCATCCTCGAAACGGTACACGGAGACAAGTCCCACACGTCCACTGTCTATAAAGCGGAGGTCATGGCGAACAAGGACTCTCATGATGTTCCTCAGTGGTCGGCCATTCTCAATCTATTCAAGAGCATCAAGACTGACGCGGCTGATTAAGGTCTTTCATCAAAGGCGCATCAAATGACAATACAATAGCCATGGAGGATCTCAATCGTGAGTGCCAGAGCTACCTTTTGCCTAGAATCGCTACATCATCCTGTTTCCGGAAATTGTACGACGTGGTCGATACCAGTAGTGAGGCGGCCACTAGCGACAGATATATGGCACTGGAATGGCTTGAAACGACTCTTGCACAAGTGAAGTATCGACCGGACAAGGACATTCATGTTCTTGTGAAGAAGGTTCTGAGCGCAGCATTGCATAGCTGCGTCGTGCTAGATGGTTATGGTCTCGTCAATACAGGTATGGATTACGACCTTGGCTGCTCGTTGCCGCATTATATCAACTGAGAATCCTAGACTTCAAACCCGCCAACCTCCTCCTTTCTGGAGTCGGAACTAGTCAGATCACGGCCAAGGTGGGAGACTTGGGACTTGGTATGCAATCGTCTTTGATCAAGGTGGCTGTGTACGCACTAACACTTCACAGTCTTCCCCTCTGGTGAACGTTTCTTCGTCCAACCCTTCGCTATGCGCGCGCCTGAAGTATACCTTGGTCACGCATGCACCAGCCCATCGCAAGTCTGGGCAATCGCTGCGACACTACTTTGTTGGATCGAGCCTAGAATCCTGGGGGTATCGGATAGTCCTCACTCTCTCATCCATGAGGCGTGGTCAATGGCAAAGCTCAAAAGACTCTTTCCGCACTGGCATATTCCGGCGCCGGATGAGGTGGATATCCATAGGCTCAAGCATCCGGTCGAATATTCCGTGAAGCTGAGTGAGCAAGTACCCGAGCTGCTAGATATCCTGCCGCTGGAGCAGATGATGCAAGCGATCGAGATGCCACAAGAATTGAGGGATGTGCTTCGCCTGATGATGGTTGTCGACCCAGGTGCAAGACCTTGCGCTTCATCCGTACTGGCCTCCCGCGAGTTCCGGGCTTTTCAAGAATATGTCAGCGTCTAGTCTCACGGGGTGACACTGCGCCTTGTGCGGTGCGTGATCCATGCTGTTCAATCCATCATGTTCCCGGATTGAGACGACCGTCAAATCTCTCAATTGGTTCCTGATCTTCAGAATAGACTTCGATACATTTGAAATTTTTTAATTGAGGAGGAGAGTGGACAGGTTTTGTAGCATGGTCTTTATACATGCAGATACTGGATAAGGGAAAATGTAGGGAGCCCCCATGATTTTAGGACTGCAATGATGATGTATGGAGGTCCTTCTAGGTGTCGCACAAGGGTTTTCCCTTGCTCAAGTTGCGCGTGCAATCGTTTCGTGCTATTATTGTTAGGCTCAAGCCTATGCGACCACGCCGTCTCCCTGATCCTAACAAGGATGCAGTGTCTCAATTGAGACTTTGTTGCGTGGAGTACTGTGTATACTCACAAAACCGCTGCCTCGATCGGCTGCAGCACCATGTGGCCACCAGGCGGACCAGACAACTATGCTGCGTCTCCCTCATCATCCTCCCACCACTCATCTGCCAGTATCTCCCTCGCAGTAGGCCGATCTCTATAGTCGAGTTTCATAATCTTCAGGATAAATTCTCTGTCCCTCTTGCACACCTCCCTCTCCGTTATGCACGAGAACGGCGTCATTTTCTCTGGCGGAATCTGCTCTATCAACCACAAAATCCCTCGGAGAGTTTGTTCGCCAGCGACTTCTGTAATCGACTCCGGGAATGGTCCAAAGAAGCGGTATATCTTTATCACCACGCGTAAGTAGTATTCTTCGTGGTCGGAAGGTACTTCTGGGTGGAACAGATTGAAGGTGCCGCCGTAGATGAGGCTTATCAGCTTGAAGCAGTGTTAGAGAATTGTGAGAGAGAGAGATATGAGGGGCGGTGAGGTGCGTACTACAGCTCCAAAGGACCAGATCTCCGCTGCGGTATTCCAGGGTATCTCCATGAGGAGTTCTGGAGCCGACCACATCGCTGTGCCGACTTGTGCTCCTGAAGTGGCCCATCTTGAATCTGCAGGCAAACACCCGCCTAAGTCGCCGAGTTGGACGTCGGCGAATCGATCGTCGTTGTTGTCTTGTAAGTTCACCAAGATATTATCAAGTTTGACATCTACAACCTTGGTTAGCTGGAGACTGGGATGAGTGTGCGGTCATACCTGTGTGCACTAGGTTCTCGTCATGAAGAACTTGAAGTGCATTCAAGACGTTGTAGCATACATGCTTCAGTTCCTTGCGATTTAACGTCTTTTTAACAGTTTCGAGGAGCAGGTCGCTCCCAAGATATTTCAGAGCAATTGTGGTGGGGATAGAAGGCCCTTCAATCTCATCAACCAGTGGCCGCAAGAATGGTGTGCGATCCTGGAGTCGCCTGAGAACATCTCGTTCGTTTTCAACTCTTGGATGGCCCTTGACGCTCTTGATTACCACCGTTTCTTGCATAAGAGGATTCCTCGCAACGGTGAGCCTAAAATTGTCCACAACACGATAGATTTAGTTGGGGACTAACCTTGCAAACCAGACAGTGTCTTGCACCTGCTTCAGAATAGTGTAATTACCAGCTCTGCCCTTGAGCGTTTGTCCTATCCGGAAGAGAGACGACATTGCACTTGAACGGATGGACGATCGAGTCTGACTGGAGGATCAAAAAGAAGGATTGGTGAATCATGGTAAAAGGAAGGTGAGTGCCAAGACACCGATTGGGAGACTGCAGTCCGGAAAGACTTGTATTCACTTGGAATATTTTTTTACTGATAATTGACTCTGATGACTACTTTCCAATGGCCTCGATACACACTATCTAATCTTAGCTACAAGAGCTTGTCATCCTCATGACCTCAGAGTAATAGTTGCTTGTGGTCGCCCCGGCGAGACGTCCCGCTCAGACGACGCTTCATGGGAGCGAAACGTCTCTAATCTTCTTGGGTACATGCCAGCTGCCTTTCCTTCGCCCGTGATATATCTGCGCTTGTACACCCTCGGAGCCGACGTAACGACCAACCTGATTCTTCTCAGCTTCAGACACGGAACCGCGCTGGCCGTGACCGCCACCCGCATCCTCCTCCTGCCTTGGCAGTCTGTGTCGCGGTGTCGCCGATCCATCATCGGCGACCCGTGTGTCTTGCTGTAGACTATGCTCCCTGCTCCTCCCCGTCAAAGTGCCGTGCATATCGCACATAGTCCGCTCCCTCGTCTCCGAGCTCCACTACATCCTCCTCCCCGTCCTCCTCTCCCGGAGATCCTACAACAACGTCCTGCCACATATTGTCTCCAATCTGCGGGATTGTAGTGTCGAACGGGTGATGTGCTGCGCGAGGCTTGTACCGCCGCACAGCGCTGCCACTATCCCGGCAGAGCACCGAAACGACCTTGTGTGCGATGTAGCACCGGCGATAGTCTTTGCTCTTCTTGCGCGCTTTCGCTTTCACGCGGCGTAAATTTATGCGCATCGCCTCGGCTTCTGTGGAGGAGATGCGCTTGGGGATCAGTGCCTCCATGTCCGACTCGATGCAGGCATTGCAGAAGAATTCGCGCGTACTGCATTCCACTCGCTTACGGTCTTCGATGCGTGCGTCGATGTGGTGGCAGTTGCGCGCGCATGGCTCGTCGGGTTGGGCGGTGGTTACGAGGTGTCCACAGGCGAGGACGTGCTCGAAGCACATGGATGGGTTTTGACAGGAGTCATTGTTGGGCGTGACCTTGATGCGTGGATAGCTAATTGTTTCGCGGATAGGCAGTTTATGCGATGTCTTGGTCATACTTGCAGCTCCAATTTTGGGGAATGTTGATATTCGACTCGATGTAAGAAGACTCCAGGTGGTTGCCATGAACTTTGTGGTCACATTGTGGCTCGATGCGCGCTCGGTAATTGAAGAGGAGTGATCAGATTGAATGTAACTGCGCAGAAGATTGGTCGATGTATCCGGCGCGTCAGTGCGTGAACGGCAGTGAAGACGAAAGCTAGGAAAAGTGACTTCGACAGCGAAGTGAAAGTAACAGCATATATGTGCGTACGTCTACATGCACCTCAACATCATCGCAAAGACAAGGACTCGAATCATGCATCTATCCTTGAGACCGCTTCCTCGAACCCCAAGCTTCTGTCACCAGCCTCTCCACAGAGCTCGGTTTGATATCTGGAAAGACGCTATTCCTCAATCCCACCCGTGACATATGAACAAATAGCTTCGGCAGCCAGAATGCCGACCTCAGCCGCCATTTGTCTTCCTGCTTGTTCGACTGATCCAACATCACAACGTCGTATCTGCCCTAACTCATCATTTCATCAACTCATCAACTACGGCACGCCCAACACTTCCCGTACCCCCAGCACCTGCTACAACCATTGCACGGGATTCACCAATCCTATCATTTCGTGCCACGAAACAGCAGAGCGGGAGATGGAATGAAGGTTTACCACGATACGATAGCTGTGCTCTGTGCGCACGAGACCTACGCCCCACTCCTACAATTTCTTGCCCGATGAGTAGGTATGTAAACAAATAGACACCACATAAGTCAAGATCAAGCATGAGCGGGGAATGGGATCAGTTCTCGCAACGATGTCATGTAGGTACTAGTATAGCTGGAAAGCTCACTGGTCGTTCGTAGCCGCTTTGCTATAGATGATAAAAATCCACGTACAGATACGTAGCTTAGCGTGCTCCTTCTTACTGCGGTTTTGACGTTCTGGCTAGTTGGGGTGGAGGGCGTGGTTCATGGCTCGAGGGCTGTGGCGACCATGGGAGTTCCATATCTGTTGGAGCGATTGTGGGATACGGTCTGCAATGACTGTGTGGATGAAGCAAGGCTGGCGTTGTAAGTGAGGAATTGAAAGTCTTCGCGTATACAGAACGAGTGCCAATTGCTTTGAAGACTGATGTCTGGACTTGTGGTTTGCTGTTCTCGGGTTGTAACTACGTCAAGCACTAACCCCCAGTCTTGCTCACTACAATATAGCTTTCTTCGAATCATCCAGTATCCCACGTCCTTACCAACTGATAGTCAAGAAGATTGATCACTCCCGGCCTTCATCTGAATTAAGTGTCGTTGAGTCATGAGCTAGAACTCGACAAGCTTGACCCTCTCCCTCAAGTCCGCTGGCAGTTCTGCAGCTTTGGCGATACCCAAGCGAATAGCATCGCCCCACAAGAAGAGCGCTCGATCGTTGGCATAAGACAGATAGTCAAACTCTTCTTCATCCTGTGGCTTGAAAAAATCAGCTTCTTGAACAGGTTGACATCCTAAATCATCTTTCTCGTCCGCCTTCTCTTGACTCACGATTCCACCTGTTTCTTCAGCGTGACCTTCCGCTCGAATTCCAGTGGTTGCGCTTTCTAGCGCAGCCGCGGTCGCACTCTTCTCCTCCATTGGTGCTTTTTCCAGGGATTCGAAATCCGGCATGCCGGGAATGTGAGCTTGGACAATACCCCATGCGGTCCACATTGCTGAGTTGGCGAGACGCCACAGCCTAGTCTCCGCCATTAGGCGTCTCGTCTCCTCCTCGATTTGCTTCTCAGCTTGCGCCTCTCGTTCGTCATACTTCTCACCGGGAGGGGCACGCGAGTCTAGCATGAATGCTGATATGGAGGTAGGGGTCGCAGTCGCCGCAAGAGCAGTAGTGCTTCCAGAGGAAGGAAGAGGACCGAGGTGGGGCGTAGAGGGATTAGATGTGTAGCCACCAGAAGCCTTGTACGATGCATTGTGCATGAGGTAGGCGCGTACGAAATGGCGTTGCTCTTCGACAGTCGGGTAGTGCTTGGTCTTGCAGCGCCATGCGCCCTCTTCGGCGTGGTAATTATAGCACCATTCGGACTGGTGACGTCAGTGTCGGTTTCCAAATATATACCGTGTAGTCAAAAAGCAGCTCTTGGGCGCGTTCCAATGAGGTCGAGGAACATATCAAGACTTACAAACTGGTTTGCAAACTCAAGTCCAGGAACGTTTGCGTTTGCATACTCAAAATCGATGACCACAAGCTGCTTATGCTGGTTTGAAGGAAGCAGAAGCGGTGATTCGCCCTCAGGTTCCATACGTAGGATATTCCCGTATTGCGTCTGTGCGTGGTATGGTGAGTTGGTTGCGACCATACCCAGTATTTCGGGGGACTTACATCATTGTGAGCGAAGACCATGCGCTCATTGATCTTGTCGATGCCGCCATACTGCTGCTCTAGCCACTTTCTGTATTTCTCTACAGTCTGCCTGAAAACCACCCACTCCGTCCCGCATACGAACCCTCGCTTCTTCCAGCCTCCTGACGACTGCTCGTTCTTCAGTTGGCCCTCGCGGACTTGTTGATCAAGCCAGTTCACTATCTGCTCACAACGATCCACCCACTTGTCCCAATTTTGCCAGACAAATGGGCCAGCTTCGCGCTCATGTTTCAGAAGATCAATTCCTTCATGAAGTTCGCGCATGCGCTTGGCGATCTGCTTTGATGTGTCCGGAGTGCGCATCTCCTTCGCAGTCAGAGGTCTTGCGTGGAGAAATTGTTCAAAGCGTCCATTGCTAAAAGTTCCGAGAAGTCGTGGACCAATGTTTTTACGAGCCAGTCTAGTAAGAATCTGCAGTTCGGATGCACGATCGATCAAGTGGTCGGCCTGTGGTCCATAGATACGCAGCAGCAGCTTTCTAGACACGATTAGTGAGCATAATAGTATAGATGGCACGGACTTACGGCGGAGGGTTCTTCGGCTTGGGCTGTCCATCTTCATTTCCCTCTTGAGCACGAAGCTGCTTTGGGGGCGAGACAACATAGACAGCATTGGTCAAGGCACCGCTGAGGCGTTGCACATCAATCTCTTTGCTTTGTTCCATGGTGACTTTGCGCCAGCCCTTCAGTTTCAGCGTGTGTACCAGCCGCAGAATCTCGTATCGAAATTCGGACCAAGCCTCTTTCTCCTTACGCTTTTCTTGATCTGATACATGATCGTTCGACTCCTCTGATGGCAGATCAACATTGTAGGCCATGGTCTTTGAATTGTCTAAAACTGCTTCGCAACTTGGGACAAGCTGGTCCACAGAGTCAAAGTAATCCGAATCTAACGAGATCGCTGAGTGTCGTTTGAGCCCAGTAGAAAGCCTGCGAATATGGTTGGACCTCTTCTTAGCTTCGGCTGGTTTGATGGCCAACGTCTTTTCCAGGATATAGGCCAACTGGTCAAGCGCTACCGAGCCTTCTTGTGAAGATTCGGACCCAGATCGTCCTCGATGAGACGGCGCATCACCCTCGTCAGTGGCATGTTTCGCATCGTCTTGAGCAGAGGCATCAGTCTTAGCAGCTTTGCGCTTTTCTCTGCGGGCATGTCGTCTACGACGCTCCTGTTTCAGCCAGGTACCAACCTGCTTTATCAAATTATCATGCGTATGATGGCTGTGCGCGGTCTCTGCCGAGCTATCTGAGAGCAGAGATGCAAGGGACGGATTGACTTCAGCGTTCTGCGGCTTGTACACGCCTAAACGTTCTACAGAAGGTCTACCGGATAGTCGCTTTCGGCTCACGCTCGTGAAGTATTGTTTGGAAGACTTGTCAAGGTCGAGGTAGTCCTTTTGTTCTAGCTCTTTGTTTTTCCCGATCATAAGTGGTGAGATGCTCTCGTCAGGAAATGAAACTACTGTGCCATCAAAATAAGCGAACGTTCAGTAAAGCTCGCAAGCAAGGACATGAATGGTCACAAATGTGCTTCGGAATGTCACCGATGCCACTGTAGTCCTCCGAGCTTGCGCAGTAGATTGTGATAGCCTTCAAAAGTAGGCACGGGTATGAATAGCTGCTCAATGCTAGCAGGCTAACCTGCATGCTCTGAGTCGAATAGAAATGCATGCGAAAGCCCCTCAGGTAGCATTGTAGGACAGCGCGCGGAGAACTTGAAGCATACTTGGCAATTTGATGCAGTACAGGGATATAGCCGAAGCCTTAAGGGTGTCAACGAACCTTTGTTGGGAACTCCGCGTGGTGACACGCTCTTCCCCTCATCTTGTGCCGAAGGCAATTTGGGCGACGAGCTTTGATTTGAGCCGCCGGGCTGATCTGGCTGCCGATTGGAGGACGCCATGGGTCGCAAATCACCAAATGCGGTAGTCCGGGCAAAGTTGAGCCAGACGGTCAGCTTGGAGCGAAATTGGAGCTAGGATCTTGAATGATTGTGTGCCAACAGTCGATATACCAACGTGCGGATTCGGGGTTCTGGAGTTGTGGCAGGTGGCAGGTGGCAGGTGTTGTCGAGACCCAGTGTGTACCAGCCTAGTAGGTAAAAGGACGCGAGCTAGGAGCGGCACGTGCCAAGGCGCGCAAGGCTATTTGCGAGCGAGGCTTGAGACCGTGAGAAAGAGAGAGGGAGAGTGAGAGAGATCAAAGTTAAAGGCTTTCAAGGACGTGCCTCTGCGGTTGTCATCATTTTGACAAATCGGTGGCGCAGTCTGGTTTGCCTGCTTCTGCTGCTTTAACTGACATTGTGCCTTTCAGCAGCTGATGTTTCAAGGACCATGTCTGTCCTTGGCGGTCTACCTACGTCAGGCCTCGCGGCGCAGATGAGCTTGGAAACCTGTAAATGTCTCGTACCACTATGCGCATGATTGGCCTACCACATGTACATAGTTATGGGCTTCGAGAGCACTTATGATAATATTCATGTATCCTTCAGTCGGACATATTTGCAATTGTTGTGGGAATCAAGTAATCTAATTTCGGCGATACTAATCAAAGAAAATGGTAAAGAATAGTATGTTTGCGTGTATGCCTGAACGCCGCGCTGTGAACCCAATGCGTTTGCTTGTAGTAGGCCCCCTTTCATGTGGAGCGAGAGTATCCTAAATTACACAATTCTGGCGGCTCATGTCTGTGTGAAGCTACAGTCCGAACTTTATTGCGCCCATTCGACAGTCTCGAGAGCAAGCATGACCAATACCAAAGTCGACGGTAAAATCCAGACGACATAGCTTTGGAACAATATCCTTGACATTGCGCCCATGTAGACATTATTGATCTGGCAAATTTGCGCCAGCTGTAGCGCAGTAGGAGCTCCGCTGAGTAGAAAACATACGATGATGAAGATGGGGTCGTCAAGGATGCTGACGGGAACATACTTGGCGATCAGAGCCAGCATAGGTGCCATAAGGACGGTCGGTATCAACATGCGGCTAATCAGGGAGGCGATGACAAGCTTCTTCTCAACCTTGGGGTCTTCCATAGAATGCTGATCTTCCTTGGGTAAAGTATTGCGTGCGAGATTGGCACCGAGCACAACTAGAATGAGCGGAACAGCGACTTGTCCACTTTGGCTGACAGCGCGCGTGACCGAATTGCTGACAAAAGTTCCTGGGTCAAAGAAAAGATGCTGAAGTCGAGGAATGGACGCAACCAAGATCGCAATCAACATGGCCCAGAGAGGCGGATTCATGAAGGCCCAGACACCTTGGCCTAATCTGGTCAAAGCTGCTGATACTTTGGAGACCACTTTCTGGAGCCAGATTGGCAGAGAGTTGAATATACGGCTGCCAGTACGGCCCATGGCGCTAGACACTGCTTTCGTGCCTCGCTGAATCGATCGCGTCGCTCGCCTAGGCCATCCTTTGATGCCTTTGGGAACATCGTCCTTCTTGTGAGCTTTCAAAGGCCCGTTCAGATGTCCATTAATGGCATGCCCATTGCTGGCACTCACATCACCAGCTCCTCGAACGGTGGCGTTGCCGTTCGTGGGTGTTATGAAATCAGTCTCCTCCTGTGCATCCTCGCGGTGGAAGATCGAGTCGGTGTCACTCGAATCTGTAGACGGAGCGTAACTGGTCACGTTGCCAGACTCGTAATCGGAGTGTGAGTCGTCGAGTAGACGCTGTGCTTCATCCTCGGTGTACTCTCCATTTTCAATTGCGCTGTTCTTGCCTCCGTCTTCGTCGCTGTATGTACTGGCAGGGGCGAGCAGCACGTTGAAGCCCCAGGTCCATCGAACCAATTGGCCAAGCTGCTGGAAGATGAGCAGATAGAGGATACCACGCGCACCCACTTCATTATCGTTATCGCCCGGAATCTTGTCCCAGTGCAGTCCGGAGAGAGTTTTGGAGAGGGATATGACGAGGGAGATGGGCAGCGAGTTGGAGTTGCCGAAGACCTGTAACGATTAGCGAGTGTTCCAAGCGTCAAGAACTGTGGCCCATACCGCCATGGCAATGACGAAGTTCTTTGCTCTCTTATTGAAGCCAAAGAGACGCGAAACAATCAGCGCGGCAATGTAGGATATAAGTGTTTGGACAACAAAGATGACGGGAATGACAGCAAGCTCGCTCAGCTTCTCCGCAGTCAATTGAGAGGCAAGCTTGGTGAAAACTAGACGGAGAATCAGCGATGGCACGTCGGGTGTGCACAGAGAAACTGACTCAGGCAGGGCGTGAAGAGCTGGGTGTTGAGGTTGGCGAGGAATTTCTGGTTCTCTGCATCGAATTGGCCCATCCTCGCGACGACGTAGCCAGGCAGACTGACGCAGACGACCTCCATGACAGCCTCGAAGACGAGCAGTGTAAGATTGGCGAAGTCGGGGTGGGAGCTGTGCTTGTTCTTGAAGACGTGCATGAAGCCGCCATTGTTGGAGTAGTCGTAGGATTGGGAGGCCATGGCGATGAAGTCTGATGAAGTGGCTTGCAGGCTGCGCAGGCGCAGGGCCTGAGGTGCTGCGAAGAACGGCATGGTGGACGCTCTTTCTTGATGTTTGGAAGGCGCGGAGGAGCGAACGCTCGGCGTTGTCGTGATGTTTCAGAGATTCAACAGGACCGACGTCACAGTAACGCGATGGCAGCGGCGGCAAGGGCAATGTTACGCGAGGTTGGGCACGGTGGGGAAGGCCATTGATCTGGAGAGGCGGATGCAGAGGGCGCGCCGGCTGGCGATGATCGTGCAAAAGCAAGGCGCCTTAAGCTGGACAACCTCCAGCCAAGCACTCGAGGCGCATCTCGTCGCTGGCTGGCCGCACTGCAGCGACAGCACGACACTCTTGCGACACGGCTGGGCACGCTAGCCATTCTCGGCGGACGCGCAGGTGGAAGCGCGCCCGCTAGCCGGATGCGGCCGTAGCGCCCTTCCAAGTCTGCTGGGCCCTGCGCCACACGCCCCAGTGCGCGGCGGCATCGAGCGTCGGCGGAGACATCGGCGGCGGGCGCGCATCGAAGATCGAATTCGGGTCTCTGAGAGATGGGCATTGCGCCGTGCTGCACACATGCCCATGGGCCATGGGCCATGGCTAGACTGTTCCGGCGAGCCTGTCTTCTTGTCTTCTGCTGGACATACCATTGTAGCTCCCGTGCCGTCACCGCTCCTCGCTCCCTTTGCCTGCGGATTCCTGCTGTCTGTCTTGCCCGCGCCCGCATCTTGGCCGCATTGGGCCTGTTGCCGTCCACTCAAGGCCCGCCAGTCTTGACCTGCCGGCCGCGCGAGAGTTCAAGCAGGCTTACATACATACCTACCTACCTTCCTACGCAACGGCGCGGCCACTGCTCCTCCAGTGCGAACGATTCCTGCACTCTTCTCGCCCCCGAATCTGTCCTCATCTGCTGAGCAGCCGTTGGCAGCACGCCCCTCATCGTGGTTCAACGGCCGGTGCACCAAGCACTGTCTCATCACGTCACCCATCTCCTTGCTCGCATGCGCCACACCCACACAACTTCCAACTCCACCTCTCCCACGCTTGTACTGCTCAGATCCCCGCCAGCACTTCCTCCGCGGCCATCGCCCAGCACCTGCCCTCTCCTGCATTCACTTGCTTCTACCACTCCTACGTCCATCCCCTTCCTGCAGTCTTCCCCCCCCCCCCCCCCGCAGCTCCACCCCGCGCAAATTGCGTCGCAGCCTCACCAACATAGACCATCATGGCCTCTCCAGTAACCACTCCCGACGCCAACTCCGACTCCGACGCGCTCTTTGGTAGCCCCTCTCCATCCTCACCGTCAGCCCCCTCGAGTCCTCCCCCCCAATGCCTCTTCGCCGACTCATCCTTCCTCTGAACGCCCCGCTGCTCGAGGGTCAATATCAAGCCCAGCTGCGACGGCCAACATGACGCCATCGTCAACGCCATTGGGCAACATCAATGCAGCGAGGAACCCTCGCCCTCCAAACGCTCCCACCATTTCCAGCAGAGGCAGCGGTCTCAATGTATCACAAGACATTTTGGCAAGGATACAGGCGGTACATTTAGGTCGACAGGGTGCCCCGCCTAATGGCGTACCAGGCAGAGGTCCTGTCGGTCCCCAAAGCCCAGGGCCTGCCCCAAACCGTGGGCCAATGTCTCCAAGCGGACCAGTGTTAGGCAATCCGGGCGGCGTGCCGGCCAACTTCCGATTACCACCCAAGCCTGGCATGCCCAGTTTCCCCTCAGCTCCAGCTGTTCCTGGCCGTGGACCTGCGCCCAAACTATCCACGGCAGAAAGACGCGGTATGAGGTTGCCTGGTGGATTGCCAGGCCAAAGCCCCTCAGGTCCCAGCCCCGCTCCTGCTGGCAGGAAGAAGCCGGGCTTGACCTTGTCGCAAATGAATGGTGGAGACAAAGAAGGGGACGCAGGTGCACCACGCAAACATGAGAGCTTGATGGACAAGTACTCGGACATCATCGACAAAGAAACCGGCACCCTCAAATTCGCAGGCAAAGCTATTCTGAACGCAGACGGCGTCCAGTTCGCAAGTGGAACCAGCTTCAGCATCTCCCTCGATGAAGTTGACACACTAGATGAGTTAGGCAAGGGCAATTACGGGACAGTCTATAAAGTTCGACATAGTCGTCCACGAATGCGGAAGCCAGGGCAGGGCCTTGCGGGTAATAAAGCTCCCCCGGCCTCACCATCAAGGAAAAATTTCGACGAGTCCAGCCCGACAAGCGGGAAACCAGTCGCAGGCACCGGAATCGTCATGGCTATGAAGGAAGTCAGACTAGAGCTGGACGACTCAAAGTTCGCTGCTATCATCATGGAGCTGGACGTCCTCCATCGCTGCGTCTCGCCGTACATTGTCGACTTCTATGGGGCTTTCTTCCAAGAAGGCGCTGTATATATTTGCATGGAGTTCATGGATGGCGGCTCGATAGACAAGCTCTACGGAGACGGTGTACCGGAAGGCGTCCTACGAAAAATCACCCTGGCCACAACACAAGGCTTGAAGTCGCTGAAAGATGAACACAACATCATCCATCGCGATGTCAAGCCAACAAATATTCTCATGAATACCAAGGGTCAGATCAAAATTTGTGATTTTGGTGTCAGCGGGAATCTCGTGGCCAGTATCGCAAAGACCAATATCGGATGCCAAAGCTACATGGCACCAGAGAGGATATCGTCGGGCGGGATTGCACAAGCAGGTGCCAACCCTGGTGGCGGTACATACAGCGTGCAGAGCGACATCTGGAGTTTGGGCCTGACCATCATCGAGTGTGCTCTGGGCAGGTATCCGTACCCACCCGAGACATATAACAACATCTTCAGTCAGCTCAGTGTAAGTTTGTCGTACATACTTTGGTCACTCTTAATAACCGCTCCAGGCGATTGTGGATGGAGAACCTCCGGATCTACCGCAAGAAGGCTATTCCGACGCGGCACGCAACTTCGTGCGCGGTTGCTTGAACAAAATCCCAAACCTTCGGCCGACCTATGCTATGCTGCTACAGCATGCTTGGCTTGCTCCTTTGGCTAAACCTGACACGATCACAGAAGAAGATGAGGATGAAGTCGAGGCTGCACATGCAGCCGTTGGCGGAGAGGCTGCGGGAGACCAAGGTCCGGCGGAACCGGTCGAGGCTGTCTTCGACAAGGAAGTTGCCGATTGGGTCAAGGCTTCTATCGAGAAGAGGAAGAAGGGTCAGATGAAGGGTGCAGAGAAACCTGCTTTACATGCTGCACCACTTGATGCGGTACAGAGCCCCTCAGCCAACGGCGCAAATAGTCTGGAGACAGCAGTTCCAGCGGAAGCTGCAGCATAAGGATAATGATGGCATACTCCCACGACTATTTATTCGAGGAGGTGCACAGCTCTCTGGTACGCCTACTTCCTTGGCCGAATTTCATTTCTATTATCTGAACCGCGGTATCGGCACGTACACTGGCAGCGCGGGATCGCAAGTGGTGCCAATTGTGATAGTAAGTCGGTTGCGTCCACTGCGGCTTGTAGCGGAAGGCGTTTGTGTTAGGTTTCTCTCGAAAGCATGGTTGGGGCATTGAGCGAACAGAAATATGCACGCAGTGAGTTGACATCACTCTATCTGATCTGTATTCGTTTTTTTATCTTTTCGTCCCCTGCATGATGTCTATCTAGAATCAGAATGTATTGAATTTGTAGTGCTGTTATGTGATAGGAGACGTAGACGAGGGCGTGACACCCCGGAAACGCCAAGAGCACTAGCCACAGTGCGGCGGCCATCTGGCAGCAGCGCGGCGAAGGACACAGTGGTCCGAACGTTTAATAGCCACGACGTTCCTTGAGACCACCCACCATCACCTCCTCTCGTAATGCGACACGGTTGAGACAGGTTGCCAACACAACGCGCGTCCTTCCTCAAGCTCGCGATCAGAGCTCTCATTGTCATTTCTTCCATATTCTATCAACGGATCTTAGGGGCAGGCATTCAATATGTCTGGCACTGACTACAATTACGACGAACAGGTACTTCCCGCACAAAATCAAGCCCTTGCTCGGCTAATGTGGTACAGGGTCAATTCTTTCCCTACTTCATTCTCGTCATCACAACTCTAGTCACAGTCCCAACTACAGTGTCGTTCTTGAAACCAAGCAAAGGTGCGCGGGTTCGCATTTGCCTCTATGGATGTCCCACTTACACAGAGCAGAGCTCGAGAATACCGGCACGCGCATAGACTCTGCCTTCACACCCGAACATGCCGACCTCATCCAGGGTCAGCGCAAAAAGCAGAAGCGGCTCGAGAGGAGAATAAAGCGGGGGATTGTGATGCTTGGCGGATGGGCAATGAACGCAGCCATGGTATACCTCATACTTGTTACTGCGCGAACGGCACCAAAGATCTGGGATCCATATGAGGTTCTCGGAGTGTCAAGGGTACGTGTATTCCATTAATCAGTCGGCTCTTCATGGTGCTTACAAGATCTAGTCTGCAGACGAGAAAGCGATCAAGAAACACTACCGAAAGCTATCCCTGACGTTGCATCCGGACAAGGCACGCGAGGACCTAGAAAGAAACATCACTACTCAAACGATCAACGATCACTGGGTTGACGTCACAAAGGCTTTCAAAGCCCTCACGGACGAAGAGATTCGCAACAACTACATCCAGTATGGTCATCCGGATGGCAAACAAAGCTTCAGCATTGGTATTGCGCTACCTAAATGGATCGTGACTGAGGGAGCTGGGAAATACGTTCTGCTCATCTATGCGCTCGCGCTTGGTGTCATCTTGCCTTACACAGTAGGAAAGTGGTGGTATGGAACACAAAGATTGACAAAAGAAAAGGTGCTTGTCGCGAGCGCTGGCAAAATCTTCCGCGAATACGATAACGAGCAAGGCGAGGCCGGCGTTATTGGCGCTCTGAGCAGTGGCGAGGAGTTCAATGAGGTCCTCACTGGTCACAAGGCCGAGGCGAACCTGTCCAAGCTAGAGCAAACGGTTCTCTCGGGGGATTCAGGCTCGCTTGTCGCGCAGACTCTCACGAGAAAGGACCGCCAAAAGCTAGACGACCTCGAAGATAGCCGGAGGCGCAAAGTTTTGACGCTGCTCTGGGCATACCTCGGTCGAGTTGAGCTGCAGGACGAGTCTTTGAACGACGAGAAATTCGAGATTGCACCAATTGCTCTTCGTCTCAATGAAACGTACACGGCGATTGCCCTAGCATACGGAAACACTGCGGCTGTATTATCGGCATATCACACATCACAAAACCTCATCCAGGCTCTACGACCAGGCGCCTCACCCCTGGAGCAACTCCCATACTTCTCCCCAGCGGTCGCGAACGCGGCCGAAGCTGACAGGGCCAGGACGCATCTAACCATTCAAGAATTCATGCGTATTCCGGACACACAGCGCAAGGCACGTCTCGTGGCCTCTAGCCTGCTCTCCCAAGAACAGTACAGCACAGCCATGTCGGTAGCATCGCGCATTCCGGTACTCAATGTAGAGAAGGCATTCTTCAAGGTTGTGGGAGAACGCTTCGTTACACCGAGCAGTCTGGTACAATTCGTTCTCAAAGGCCGTTTCATTCCCGCTGCCACTACCGAATTGCCTGAAGTGAACCCTAAAGATCTTCTCGACATCGACCCTGAGGAGGGAGACGTCGCTGCTCTCACTGGACGGAAGAACGACCGATCAGGCGAGAAGCCTATTCAGCCTCCGCTCGCTCACGCTCCTTACTTTGCACGCGATCATGCGCCCAGGTGGCATATTTTCCTCGCAGACAGCAAGCAGGGCCGTATCGCGGTTCCCCCATTCACTTTCTCCACGTTCGACAAGCCCATTCTTGATGGAAGTGGTAATCCTACCTATAATGTGCAAACGTTGAAAATGCAGTTCGGTGCACCACCACAACCTGGCAGCTACACATTTGTCATGCACATGATATGCGACAGTTACATTGGCATGGACACCAAGATGGAGGTTACTCTTGTCGTTGAAGACGCTAGCAAAGCCGAAGATGTGGAGGAGGAGGACGAGATCAGTGAGCCAGATGAAGGTACGTCATGCTTGTTTTTGCCTCCATACTACCTGAACTAACTTGTTTTCAGATTCCGTTGCCGGTCAGTTGCGCGCGATGAAGACTGGAGCACCACCACCAAAGAAGCGGAAACAGATCAGCAATGATGAGTCCAGTGGAAGTGATACTGAGGGCGATGTCGAGTCTGAGAGCGAAACGGATACCGACACGGACTCTGATGAAGAGTAGAAGATCACTTCGCATCCTGCTTTTATCGCGACTCGGTGTCGGGGTGTCGTCTTCTTCTTCTTCTTGTTGGACTGTATACAATAGACAGTGGTTACCTGTCTAAGCACTTACCCGCATTTCCAGGCGTATTGGCGGCATATGGGATATGATCATCTGGGCAGCACTGAAGCTAACGCAGCCATGGCACTGAGCATGTTAGTGTATACCAATTCATCCCTTTCCTGTAAATCAGACTGTGATCCTCCAATATCTTCAGAAATAGACTCCACATCCATGTCCTGAATCCTATTTTGTTGCAACGTTAGCTTCCTAAATGAGCGGCACATTACACAATACGTACCCCCTGAGGCATCTCTGACAGCGCGTCATGCATCTGCCTGAGGGACAAACAGCATCCGGTCGTGTCGAATGCCTATAATGCATTGTTATATATACTTGAAGGTGCTCCTGCGACCCTTGACGTAGCCGGGTGTTCGCCTGCAGTTCGGTGTCTAAACCCAAAGAGTTTCAGCAACGTCTCGCCTGATTCCGCCACTCAACACCATACCAAGCATCGTGAAATTCTTTCGCGCCCAAACACAAACGCATATTTGTCTGGAGCATACTGCTAATGCAGGCAGTTGCAATGCTTTTTGGAGCGGATACACTATCGCGCATTACACTCCAGCAAAGACTACAGTTTGGTGGCGGCTCTCAGGCTGTGGATTTCGACATAACACAACACTACTTGTGGTTGAGCATACACGAATAGAAATACAAATTCTGCAACAGACCTTGAGTGATAGAAGCCACCAGTAAAGCGAGCGTCCACACAATCACGCCCATCACGAAAGACATTCGCCTTGCAGCCCCTGCTGCTGGACTAGGGTTGGTGTCAAACCTGGTCATTATTGCAGCAATTTTGTGCGGATCTCCCTCAAAGATCAACCCCCTTGGCAAGGCATTGATTGCTGCCCCAGGCTGGACATATCTCTTGGCACAGGTCCGGAAGCAATGTCAACCGCAGTCTCAGGCCATCACCAAAACCTCAGACACCAAGGCAAAACTGTTAAGCTACTCTTGGCAACGTTTTAGTTGCACATCATCGTGCTTGGCGCACGCGGGTGCCATCCTCGCCGGCAATGTGACATGTCTGCAGGACCCAAAACGGTATTGCAGGGGCAACTACCGAATAGTCAGCGTTCTGTGACCATACGAGGTATTGTGGCGGCAGTTGAATATAAGCTGGTGATGGATAGCACATCCATTTGTTCCTCATCCCACACACACACTCTCTCTCTTCTTTCTACAGTCCTTCACAGTAAACATTCTCTTGATACCCTTCACTTCCTTGCGACTTTGATAGTCTGCTATAGTCATTCCTTACGCGTCTGTGACGTTTAATTCCCACTCCAATAATCGCTTCAAATATTCCCCCACTTCATTTACAACACATAATTGAGAATGTCATTCAAGACTCTTGCCGCTATTGCGCTTGCGACTGGTCTCGCTGGTAAGTCATGCGAGGTAAACACTACAGATACACACTGACAACCACCAAGTCGCTAAGCCGATCAACGCTCCGGCGTCGCTCCCTGGCTACACTAAGCGCGAAAATGTGCTTGGTAATGGTTTCAATGGCGCTGTAGTGAACGGCTTCAGTGGCAACGGCTTCAACTTTGCGGACGGCTTCAACAACTTCAACCAGCAGCAACAAGTCCTCCAGATTCAAGAGCAGAACCTACAAATCGTGGACGATGGTCGCCGGCAGCAAGTAATTCAGCAAGTTAACCAAGTCCTTGTCGTCGATCAAGTCAACAATGGCTTCAACAACGACCTGAACAACCTCTTCCGCAAGTCCAACTTCCAGAACCAGTTCCGCGACCAATCCACCGTCATGCTCGTAGTCCAGGAAATCCAAGTCGCCGTCGATGATGGCAGAGGCAACCAGTTCCAGCAGCAAGTTTTCGCTCAATCTGCCGTCGTCGCCAACCGCGGCCGCGACTCCACCCAGACCGTCATGGTCATCGACAGCCGCACGCTCGTCGCCCAGGACATCCTCCGTGGCAACGCCTTCAACAACATCGGCCAATTTGGCGGTGTCGCAGGCGCAACAGGTGCACTCAACGCCGCGCTTCCCACCAAGACGGCAGGTATCCAGCTCTTTGGCGCACAGCCCACCTGGTCCACCGTTGCTGCTGATCCTGCTGCCACCCTCGGCGCCATCTGGCAAAGCGCTCTCCAGGATCTCCAGGCCAACGGCAACGATTCCCAGGATTCGGCGTTGAACGCTCAGATTGCGGCTGAGCAGCAGAAGAAGCTGGATGAGGCGGCAAATCAGGCGGCCGATCAGGCCAAGGCGGAGGAACAAGCAAAGGCTGACGAGCAGGCAAAGGCAGATGAGCAAGCCAAAGCAGACGCACAGAAGCAGCCAGCAGCTCCCGAGGCTTGAGCACGACTTCGAGACGGAGACTTTCTGCTGTGAAGTCGGTCTGGACAAGAGAGCGAGAGAGTGGCAAGGGAAATCAAGGAACGAGATCTAAATACCCAGATGATGGTGGCATTTTGACTAAGGCGTTACTGCTTATAAGATGGGCGTAAAAGGCCGCCTCCTGACTGGTTCGGGGAAAGATGTTAGTTTAGTCTATGAGAATGCGAAAATGCAATTTTTACATTTTTATGGTTCGTACCGTGCGTGCTTGGGGAGGTTCTTCATGTTCCGAGAGGTGGTGAACACTCGTCAATTGCAGAAGGTCCTCAGCAAAACCCAGCTTCACCAGATCGCTCACTGCTCATGGCTGTTCCACACCCCGCTAGCGGTTATTCACCCTATTTATTCGGATGCCACGTGCGTGGAAGGTCTTGGCGGCAATAATATCTGCTATAGTGTCGCGCCTTCCTGCTAATCGATCACTGCTTCGATCACCGCACTACAGCACTTCAATCGACAGACCACCATGCGTTTGTCCTCCCTCGCCCAGCTTGTAGCCACTGTAGCTATCGTGGGGAGCTTCATTGTACCCGTGACAGATCCTCGGCTCCATGGCATTGCCATCAGTCCCGACGACGACTTTCTCGAGGTACCCGAATCCGCCGGTGGTCAGGTCGATGTTGAGTTCGAGTGGATCAAAGCGGTGTGCAAAGGTCGCATGCTTCATGAGGCCTCACAGCTATCGTTGAGTGACCCCAAATTGCCGAACCTCTTGTCACCAGTACAAAGCCCATGGGACGGCGATCTTATTGCTGCTGCCACGACGTGGGGCTACAGAGACTCTTCGCAAGAAGCCATCGATGAGGGAACCTGTAGCATTGATGGACTAAACAAAGCGTTGAAAGCTCTTGGTATCAACGAGGACAATATTCAGTGCTTCGGTCTTGAGCATTCGGACAGTGGAATTGTCATGCGTGGGCCGGATGGGCAAATTCCCCAGGTGAGGGATCAGTACTACATGGTTGGGACAACCAAGTATAGGGAACGTAGCAGACCGCACCGAAACTATCCCAAGTCTAACATGGGGTTTTGTAGATCACGGCTGGAGCCTTCACCATCGGCGCTAGCCCAGTCGATGGAGCACTTTTCTTCCTCAGCGTCTGGAGTCCGGCGTACACGGCGAGTATGTACTGGGGAAGACGACCCACTCCTGAGGAGCTCCCGGCTCTTCGTTCATGCTCAGACATCGCTTGGGGTTTCTGGAATCGCGCGAGTGCTGGAAACCTCAAGGGCATTCGAAAACTCTTCACTTATATGGTCGCCAACACTGAAACAAAGGTCATTATCGATCATATATTTACGAAAAGGGAAAACCGCAATAACGATGAAGAATATGCAAAGCCACAGTGGCCGGGTGTGACTTTCGCTCCACCGGCCGACGAGTATTACGCACTCTTGGGTAAAGGCCTTGGCCATCTTTCCGAACATTACACTCACTGATCCATGTTGCAGGATCGCCGAATGGTGTTGCAGCAGGGTTTTTCCTAGCCCAGCACAAGAGGCAGCTCGGCAATAAGTGGGTGTCCAAAGTAACCATATTCGCAGTCGACGAGGTCGACTCTATCGCGAATCTTCTCTTCTGGGTAGAAGATGTTCCGCTGACGAGGAAACGTGAAGAGGCACAATCCGAGGCAGTCTCTCCTTCTGTGGTATCAACGATGAAGCAGAGGACCACGCGTCCGGCCCTTAATATATCGAAGCCGGTTACTGTGATGAGGAGCATAGACAGCAGGAGTGTTGTGAGAGAGCACGTCATCAGGGCTAAGCTGTGAACCAGCAGCGCGTTCGAGACGGACGGTTCAACTTTGCGCAGAGGTGTCGCAAAAAACATTCTAGAAACACCTCAAGTGTCACAATAAAGACGAGAGCAGAATTGTGGATGAACCAACTTTCTTACTGCCCCTTTGCCGTTGCGGTTTCACAAGAAATAATTCCTTGAAGATTTTACTCATGTTCAAAGGGGTTGTGTACAATTCCAAAGCGACCATGTCCTACTGCATATTTTGCCCATTGGCTTGATGATTATTTTGTCCGTTGCGTCTGAAGAGATTGAACAGCCAGTATGGACGCATCGTATTCTGTCCTTCTTCAACATCATACAATCATGTGCCAAGCCCGTAAATCTAAGCATATTGCCTATGAGGCTAAGAAAGAGAATTATAGTAAACAGCATCTTAAATTGTACGATCATATCAAATTCGTCCTATCATCCTCTTCGTACTTTCGATCCAGGCAGCTCCGAGTAACGCGGAGTCCCATGGAGTTCCGGGAGGTTCGTCAAACTCGAAGTCATCTCGCTCCTCTGATACATGGCTTCGCCATGGGCGTTGCCGCCCCGAAGTGGTGATCGGGCACGCTTCTTATGCCGCAGGAACAGCCAGAACCCAGCCAGCAATAGCAGCAAGGCGCCGACGCCGACACCAACGCCGAGTCCTATATTGCGCCCGCTGGAACTGTTTGGGTTGTCTGGCGCGGGATATTTGGATGGTTCGAGGACCGCGCGTGACGACGATGCTGTAGCCGCGGCCGATGCTGAAGAGAGGAACACGCCGAGCGACCTTGGGATGACGACGGCCTTTTCCTTTGAGCCTTCCGAGCAGCACTCCGTTGTATCCCCGCAACACCATCTCTCCGACGTGCTAGTGTTGTCACACGGCGTCAGCTGACTGGGGTTGTTCGTGGCCTGCGCCGATGGTATTAGTTCCGGCGCATCACGCGCGTATATTGTCAAGCCACATACCCCAATGAGACAGACGTCCAGACATCCGCTCCAGTCTTTGTTCGCGCAGCCCACGCGGTAGAAATGGTTCCAGCCTTCTGGTCTGGCATTGTCGAACCCCCTGTTCAGACATAATCCATTGGGTAGGCACTCGTCTCGCGTAGGAGTGAGGGTTGCGTTGCCACCGGATGGAACTTCTCTGCCCGTGAGGCAGCAGACATCAGCGAGAGGATTGGAGGGGTCGGAAGAGCAAGGCCATGAGTCGTCCAAAGAGCCATCCGGGTTATAACATTGCTGTCCTGATACAGCGATGTAGAGGAATGCGCCTATGCTGAGTCGGCCTAATAACATAGTAACAAGAATGCTATGGCGAAAGGCCTTTGCTTGTTGGACGCTATGCGGCGTGCATCTTGTCCTTATGCCACTTTCTCCTAGGTTTCACTGCGAAGACCTGCAATGTCCAATCATCGCGATATTAGGGGCCTAATAGTCTGGTGCCTTCCCACGATTGGTTCCCTCTGGTGCATCTTGTGAGTACATCACGCCGCTCGACGCCACGTTGGTAGAGCACGAATCAGAGCGCCCATTGGTACCGTGTTGACAGCATCGCACAGTGGCGCTGCTATCGATCGCCGCGCCGCTATCTGATACTGGCAATGGCCGTGTCGCGACTCACACGCCATTGTTGGGCTTGGGCTGGACAGAGCCAGAGCAGTCGTCGTGAGATTTTTCTTAAACAATGACGATCCGAAAATTGTAATTCATGAACAAGACTCCATAATATCCAATGCAGATAAGCGGGACCAGAGACCCAGGTTGACAGTGGGAAACAATCGGAAAACGACGTGGTTCACGTAGTATCTTCCAGTTTCGTAGGTTTGTACTGGTGACACCAGATCGGCCAGACTCGAACGGGGATTTCCTCGATGCAGGATGTATGTTCATAGGGCTGGAAAGCGATGGTCTAGCCCTTTCCAAGATGTTCGCCAGACGCGAGATGCCCTTGATCCACGGCGCTAACCCAACTTGGGCTAAATGGAGTTCGACTTCAGCCCTCGGAAATGCCTTGCACCCACGTCACACGTGCTTGCGAGCTGAGGCTTTGCCTGATCCCCTTGACATGTGTGTGTGCAGCTTTCAAGGATGCGGATGCACGTTCGAGACAGGCCCATGGACCCGTGTGAGCGGATGTTCGCCTCCTGTACCTACTTGAAGTGCAGGCGCAAATGTACTGGCTAGCCCCAACTGCCATACCTTTTTCATCTGTCTCAGCTGTCAGTAGTACCACAGCCCTAATGTGGGATTTACGTTATGCGGATGCGCAAAATTCATAGAGCTTATGGTGATGCTTTCAAAGTGCGAAGGAGTACATGAAAAAAAAACAGTACAGTAACAAGGAATTGTCGCTGTTACAGCGTGGCCGGAGGTCTGCGGAGATTCATTGGTGCTGCAGCGTCCGCCATTGCACGGGCTCCCTTCCTAGCCGGAACTTTTTTTGCCCACGACGCGACACCTCAATGTCACTCTACTATGAAGCCGCGGCGATACTTGCCAACGCCGACAACACTGGCGGCTCGTTGAAGTCGCGCATTTACAAGAAGCAAAACCTAAAAAGCACGCCGGGTCAGATATTCGCGCTCATCGCCGAGTCTTCCAAATGGTCGCTCGTGCTCAAGGACGTGATTGAAAAATGCAAGCTACTAGTTGAAGAGAAAAAGGTTTGGAAGTGTGGATAGATTCTACACGTTATAATTGAGTAACCGAATTCAGCTCAATCCAGTCCTCGCGCTTCTTCTCACTCACGATCTGCTGCTCGCGAAGAATGGCGTTGCGGCACCGGCAAACCACGTCCTAAAGCTCGCCATCACCAGACACAAAGCGCGCCTGAGTGCCGAGCTTACGAAGTCGCGCATACGCTACGGATTTGCTACTATAGATGCCCTGAGAGAAGCTGTGAACAACGGCGAGCTGGACCAGAAGGATGGAGATGCTCCAGTCAGTCGGCACCCCAGATGGGTTCGAGTGAACACGATAAAATCCACGCTACAAGAACAGCTCTCGACTACATTCGCAGGATACTCGAAGACGAACGACTTGAAGGAGGTGCGCCTGGCAAGAGAAAACGCGAAAATATACTACGAGGATCCGAATATCCCCAATTTGCTTGCGCTACCTTCAAAGATCGATCTGAGCAGGACAATTGCATACGTGAAGGGCCATATTATCCTCCAAGACAAGGCGTCTTGCTTTCCGGCATATTTGCTCGATCCATCGCCAGATGACGGAGACGTAATCGACGGTACTGCTGCACCAGGCAATAAGACCACTCATCTAGCGGCCATTGTGTCGGACCGAAGACAGCCTGGTGAGGACCAGAAGGTTATTGCGTTTGAGCGTGATAAAGGTAGATCATTCACACTACAAAAGATGGTCAAGTTGGCTTCAAGCAACAACAACATCGTGGAGGTGAAAGGTAGCAGCGATTTCATTGCTGCTAAGCCGGGTGCAGATGAATTTGCAAATGTGGGCGCCATATTGCTAGACCCTAGCTGCTCGGGTACTGGTATCGTCGGTCGTGACGATGCGATCAAAATGCATCTTGCGGAAGCATCCAATGTTCCGTCCATGGCGAAAAGGCCAGAAAAAGGCCAGAAGCGCAAAAGGAGCGAAGGCGACAACAGAAAGTCTCAAGAGACGGACACACTCAGGCTTGACTTGGACGACTCCACGCCAGAAGAAACGCCAATGGAGGGCAAGTTGACTGAAAGGCTTGCGGCTCTCTCTTCTTTCCAGTTTCACATTCTAAAGCATGCCATGCGGTTTGCCAATGCACGCAAGATCACGTACTCGACATGTTCAATACACTTCGAAGAAAATGAGAGCGTCGTCTTCCAAGCCTTGGCAAGTTCCATTGCTAAAGAGCGTGGCTGGACGATTTTGAAACGAGAGAATCAAGTAGAAGGCTTACGGAAATGGAATACCCGCGGTACATGGGAAGATGGCAAGCTAGACCTCCAAGTGGATGAATCCACAAGGAAAGAAGTCTTGGATTCTTGCATCCGCTGCAACAAAGGTACTGAGGATGGAACAATGGGCTTCTTTGTGGCAGGATTCGTGCGCTCTGAATATCCCCATGACTTATTCGAGGCGCCTACTACCAACGAAGACATGGATGAGTGGAATGGATTCAGCGACGACGAGGAGCTCCAGAAGAACGAGGAAGCAGAAAAGGTGGTTGTGGTCGAGAAGGAGAATTCAAAAGAGAGCAAGAAAAGGAAAAGGCGCAAGGGATGTGCCACCTGAAATAGTGAATACCGCTTTGAGATGAATTAAAATCGCGTGTTGCATGGTTATTATCTCGTGGAAGGAGCGCTGTGCTCCAGAATAGCAAGCGTGACTAGTCATGGTTTCTTTTCACTATTCATGGACATCGCGTCCGCAACTTCCCCAATTTGGACTCACCGTCTACAGCTGGTCAGACCACAGTGCTCACCGGTACGATACCTATGCGATAATCGACACTTAGCAAAACGAACAGTTACCTAATCTCATCAATTTGGATGCAAATAATCACAGTGGCACAATGTGTCCATCAAGCAAGCCCTTGAGCGACCAACTCTCACGCCGGAATCTCAAACGCATGGCCACCTGGATCCGTGATGAGCTTGACGTGCTGGTCGCACGCGAAGGTCCCGACATTCTCAAGCCCGACGATGTGCTAATGTTACATGAGACGTTCATAGCTCTACGGCAAGCTGAAACCATCAGCTTAACTGATCTCCGAGCAACAGGCATTCACAGAGCCGTCCGAGATATCGCCGGCGTAGCTACGCGATGGCCAGGTCGACTATGCGACGACTGCGACGAGATCATCTCAGTCTGGACGGTCAAGTTCGGCCCTGTTCACGACCTACACCCGTTCTTATATGGACGTGGCGGCCGACTGGAAGGAATTGCGACACCTGCCGAGTGCTCCCGCGAGGTAGGTAGCCGTGATCACACCATCTCCATTCACTGATAATCGGTCAATAGGCACTCTTGAAGCGGTGGGCTGAGACATGTCCCGAGAAAATCCATCCGAATCGATCGCATCGACATGGCGACTTGGGGTTTAAAGCTGGAGCGTTAGTATGACGAAGCCGATTCACCGAGTCGTTTTTGACCGAGACAGTTGGTGGATCAATCCTCTATTCGCACATCATGCAGGCATCATTGGAATTGAGTCTTGTGAAGGTGGAACAACCTACGATAAACATGGCGCCTACGCAGTGGTACTAAAAGATTCTGGCGAGATTGAAGCGACTTCCGAAGCACGCTTCACATATCGGGTACCCCAGAATGACAGAGGAAAGTTCAGGCTGACGGCTGCGACTCCAAAGAGCCGTGATCCCATACGAGTGCTTCGCAGTCACAGCATCAACAGTGTATGGGGCCCTAAGGCTGGTGTCAGATATGATGGCTTGTATGCAATAGGCCAGCTCTTGCCCGCCTGACAGACTGATGAAATGTAGATATCGAGTCCTAGGTTGGTCAATTAAGCAAGCAAAGACTGCTGATACTGCTGGTGGACGGTGGAAGGAAGGAGACATCCTGTTCGATATCAAATTTCAGCGATCTGACCCAGGTCCAGTGGAAGAAATAACGAAGCATCCAACAGCTACTGAGGTAGACGACTACACCGAGTACAAGCGTCTTCGGAAGGTGCATCGAGAAGACAAGCGGGAGCAATGGAACATGGACTCTGCCGCAAGAGCGCCACCTCTGATCAAGTCACTCTCACCGGAGTCTGCAATGCCAAACATCCTTTTGGAAAAGTCACCTGTTACTCCGCATGCGTCACTATTTCACACGCCTCAATTTCAAGATCGTGCAGTCGTACATTCTTCGATTCAACAGGAGGTCGTTTCTCCTATGACGATTCCGGATATGGCTAACACCCCCTTTCTGCCGGGCAAGAGTAGCACTCTTGCACTGCCAGAGCGGTCGAATATACGGCCACTCTTGATTAAGCGCAGCGACACGGTCTTCAGTGATGCCGACGAGTACAAAAGCTCATCTGGCTCGTTTAACAGCAGTGCACATACTGCTGTTCATCGCGCTCCTTTGGACATCAGAGAAGTGGCACCATGGACTGACCTCGATGCTCCGTCACCTCTTTCATCACCTGCTAACATACCTGTCATCTCACGATATTCCATCGTGTCGCTGGAGAATCCAGCTGGCAGGGGCAGAACGGACAGAACGGAAGCCTCTCAATCAATAGCCAATGACGACGCTTGCGACAGCCCCAGTCCCCCTGCTGCTCGACACGGTCGCAGGAGAGGCAGCGAGCTCAAGACGGTGTCTACTTATCTGAAAACTCTCGGGTCCAAACAGGATACACGCAAGTCCACGTTTAAGCGCAATCGCAATCCGATGGGCAAGCTACTAGATGGCGTTGAAGAAGTCAGTGACTATTTCGGCGCCACATCGCGACGCGACTGGACTTTGTCTCTAGAAATTGAGCCGGCGGCACTAGACTTTCCTCTTGGTAAGAGGCCATCGTCATCTGAAGGCACAATGTCTATCTGCCCCCCCATACCCACGAGAATGTTTAGCCCGGATAGTCCGCTCAGCATGCGCCGCCGCAACGAGATCTGTGAGCCCAACGACATTGACACCGTTCCGTCGATCCTGACGATGCCGACAGTCCATCTCATCAGTGATGGCGATTCATACATCCATCCTAGTGTCTCGTATCTTCCAACGTCACGGTCTAGCTCATCCGATCGTCTGCTTTCACCGTCGCGAGCAGCCGCAGCAATTCAGAGTCATCCTAAGACACCGGTCCAGGAGGTTTCTCTACATCAGCAGCATGACAGTAGCAGCATTCCCGGTCCAAACCGTCTGCAAAAAACGACGCATCATCTCGAGGAACCGGCAGAAGTTAAGACGGAATTCAAGAACCCTTTTGATCCTTCGCCCAAGGTGGAGACACGTGTGAGGACGCGCAGTGAGCATGTGCCTCCTCATATGATAGCATGACGCAGCTACTATCCACCTTGATCATGGGCACAATACGCAGTAGAAGAGTGATTGGACGGACAATGTTGAACCCATCATAAAAATACCAATGCTTCTATGACCCGCGTTTACCTCCTTGAAGAGACAGCCATGTCTTGTGAACGCGTATGCTGCAAGTGTGAATGTGTGAATGCTCGCCTCACGCCAGCGCCCCCCCTTCCGTGCCCACGACCCCTTGAGCAGTCACATGCAACCGCGCAATTCCTGACACTGTCTGCGAAGTCGGACGAGGAAAGCACTCTTCTACAGTCCTGGAACACATGATCAGACTCCATTCTGGGCAAATTGGTGGAGACATGTCTCAAAAGTGGTTTAGCACAGGATGATTATGTGATGGTGGGGATTCGGGAAGTTTGAGGGCTCGAGTGGTGCATCACTACATGTAGGTATCCGCCTTGGAACTACGACGCTAGTCCCAAACAAGGCAATGAATAACATTTCGGCGCGAGGAAATATTGCATCAAAGGAATAGGGAAAAATTCAATTGTCTTTTATAAATCGTCGGGGTATCCCTTCTCTTGAATGAAAACAAAAGTCGACTATCATGCGAGGCGCTCAGGCGTGAGAATATCGAGGCGTGCCTCCATCGGTCGCGCTCTCCTGCTTCTTTAATTCTAACAACACATATTTACAGAGACATGGATTCGATATTTACTTGCTTCGTTGGCTGAGTATGCTCGCACGCCTTGCTTCCAGGACGGCATCCTCGTGCGTTGGGGGACCCTCGTAGTTCTTCTTTCCCCAGACAAAATACCATACAGTCGAGATGATGACGACCGCAGCCAACACAACCGAGGCGTAGTTCATGGTGGAAGACGTCACGACCTTGAAGGTAGGCATGCAGAAAAGGGGCGTCGCGAGGGCAGACCAGGCTGCGGAGCACTGTTAGCGAAAGCCCAGAAGACAGTAAGTAGAAAAGGAGCATGCTTGACTTACCGAGGGCGAGAATGTTGCAGAAAAGACCAAGAGGACCGAGGTAGAATTGGCCGTCCTTGACCTGTTGGCGACCACCAAGAACCGAGACGAAGATGGGAGCGGCATAGCTCAGCGTCAAGCAAATGACACCCACACCGGAGAAAGCATTGAAAGCCGCCGCGGCACCAAAGTAGATGAGGCCAAGGAGGAGCTCAATCCCGGTGCAGAGCAGCATAGCGTTGAGAGGAACATCAAGCTTGGTGTTGACAACGCTCCACCACTTGAATCCAGGTATGGCACCATCACGAGAGAACGCCCAGATCGCGCGAGATGCAGCGGTTGTGCAGCCGATACCGCAAAGCAAACCCAGGACAAGCAATGGAACGAGAAGGCCAATGGCGCCAGCAGACGAGCCTACAGCGTCCTTGATGATGACGGGAGTTGGCTGTCCGGAGAGGAGTGCCGCGAGCGAGGCTTGGTCAGGCAAAACGAAAACGAGAGGGATCAAGAAGACCAAGCCGCAGATGGTGTTGAGAGCGACGGTACCGACCATGGCCTTGGGGACTTGAGTAGCGGGCTGTCGTACTTCTTCGCACATCCTACACTATTGTCAGTATGCGACTCATGAGGGGCAGAAGTTACCGCGGTGCGCAATGCATGTGCCAGGGAACATGATGCCAAGGAGATTGCTGCATAGGGAGGTCGCTCAGGAAGGGTGCATAGGCGATTGCATGGGCAAAGGACGCGTCGCATTGGCAAAAAAGAGGGCATGCTCACGAGACAATCATTCCGGTTGACGAAGTCGCATAGGCTGCATGGAGCAATCCAACCATGAAAGACCATCCAGGGACCCAACCAGAGTTGGACGGGTCAAACTCTGTGAAGACGTATTTGGCGTTATGGCGACCGTTTTTCGCAATGGCAAGGACGCAAACGACAATGGCAATCACACCAGCAAAAGTCCAGAAAATGGCAAACGTCTAGAGACTGTAAGTAATGCAGACGGAAAATGCTCAGGGACTTCTCACATCCAACCATGGGAGCCACTTGTTTCCCAGCGCGGACACGAGGGTGCAGAACAGCGTGATGGCAAGGAAGATGAGGTAAACCTGCCAGGCACTTCCCTCAAGAATGCCAACGCCTGGCTCGGATTCATAGACATTGATGCATGCCACAAAGAAGAGAGCAGTAGCGAACTGGACCGAAAGAGTGATGGTAATGTTGCCAACTACGAAACACCAGCCACATATCCATGAAGCGATTTTGCGATAAGCAGGTGGCGAGATCATAAAAGTTTGGTAATAGACACCGCCAGCGGTGGGGTATACGCTCGTGATTTCGCCCAAGGAAGCTGCGACGCAAAGAATAATGAGAGAAATGGCCAGCCATCCCCAGATGATATTCGTGGGACCTCCGCCAACAATGGGGTAGTAGAGAGTTGTGGCCAAACCGTAGGGAACCGAGGCGAGGACAAAGGACATGAAGGCAACCTGGAGAGTTGAGCGTGAGCGCACGAGCTCGGACTTGTAGCCCATGGCGGCCAGAAGCTCATCAGCGTCATTGCGGGACGAGTCGTCTCCGGAGTGGGTGTTGTTCAGCTTGTTCAGTTTCTCGTTGGGGCGGGGGACGACATCGTGCTCGGCAGCATAGGCATCCGACTGGGTGCCGTAGCGATAGTCGGACATGAGGGGCGTGGTGTCGCAGTGGATACGGGAGGGGCCAGGCTGGGAGAGGGAGCGGTGGTGTTGCAAAGGTGGGCGTGGTGGCATGGCTTCAAGGCGGAGCAGGGCGGGCTTTGAAGGGCTGCGAGGGGACGTCAGTCGACGCATGGTCCTGGCCCGCTAGCCAGGATGCGGGCAAGCAGCAGCATCCTGGCCACGCGAATGTCAAGTGGAGAGGGTTCGCCGTCCTTGGCACAGCCAATTGATGGGTGGAGGGGCTTCGGATAGGGCTGTTTTGGGTGCGCCTAAATCACCGAACGGGCGCATTGACGAGACGGCGCCCCGCTACAAGCCGCAATCTTTTTGAAGTTTTCCAGAAGCGGGCCTGGGTCGGAGCCAGTTTTCAAATGCCGCATCGCCCAGGCAGCGGGCGGTGCATTGCAGGAGTGCAGCGGCGCGTCGTTGGCAGAGGCGTGGCAGGCAAGGGCGCAGAGAACCCGCGGGGTGGGGTGACGGATTGTCGTGGACTCACGACTCACGAGCAAACCAGCGACCAGCCGCGCCCAATGGGAGTCGCCGAGCCGGTCACAGTTGGCGGCGGTGGTGCACTGGAGTCTGGTGGTGGCGTCTCTGGCGGCTCTTGGGTCGGATTCAGAGCGATGTCCCGATGCCATGGTCGTGTGGTGGGAGCGGCCAGGACGTTCCGTTTGCAGGGGGGGCCGGGGGGAGCAGGAGGGCCGGCGGATTTGATGCGAGGCGAGGCAGACGCGAAGCAGCATGCTACCGGTAGCTGCCGCCATAAGGAGGCGCTATGTACAGCGATCAGATAAAAGAGAAACCATAGGTATGCTGTGACAAAGCCTCGTGATGCGTCTCGCTGCAGAGCACGGGACGGTGGGTGGTGGAGGGGAAGAGGCGCCCCGGCCCCCGGGGCAGGCAGGCCAAGGTGTCACTGTACAGGTATAATACCAGGTGTAGATGAACAGGAAGATTTATATTCTCTAAAAAGTACTTAGCTTATTACAAAAGTGTTCTATTTTTTTTCAACACCTACGTGCTTACTACTACATGCTTACTTAGCACTTATTTAGTGCACCAGGTACGCCTTTTCTTGTCACCCGCGATGTCAGGCTTCAGCACGCCCTACACATCTCAACGCGGACATGGCGTCTGACGCCCCGCTGAATTCTTGACATGTGCAATGTAAGGTCGCAGGCAGTGCCGGTGATAGCAGTGACATTACAGCAGCTGTCGACTGGTATGTAGGTACTCATGTATAAAAACGCACGTCGACCCAAGACACGCCGCATCTACAACCCGGTAGGTACCCAAGACGGTCGTACATACACTGCTGCCATCCCAGACGCGCCCTGTGTCGTGCGTGCAACGGTGCAACGTCATGTCCCTGCATCCGCATCCTCTGGAAATCGTCGCCCTGGAGAGGCGCGTGCAGCCGCTCCCTGTCCACGGCTTCTCCTTCCCGCCGGGCACAACCTACAACCTTGTCGCCTACGACTCCACGTCGCGCGCGCAGCTGCACCGCCGTGTGCGCAACGCCCACGTTATCATTGCCACCACCGTGAAGCTCGATGCCGAGACGCTGCATCCTGACACAACACCGCGCCTGAAGTACATCGCCGTTCCTGCCACCGGCACCGATCACGTCGACCTGGATGTCTGTCGCCTGCGCGGCATCCGCGTCACCAACTGTCCAGCCGCCAGCCTGGATACCGTTTCCGAACATGCTCTGAGCCTCTACTTCGCTGCCAGACGCCGCACCGTCCTGCTGGATCGCATCACCAGGGCAGAACCAAGTGAATGGCAAAGAAAGGGCTCTGTCAATTCGTACATGACCCTACCCGATGGCAAGCCGCCTCTATCATGCAAGGACGAGACTCTGGGCGTCATCGGTTATGGTGGTTTGGGTGCGTTTGCCGAATGGGGAATTGCCGATCCAATGATTAACGAAACCTTTAGGAAAGCGGATAGCTGACCTGGGTCGTGCACTAGGTATGCATGTTATCATAGCAGCCCGCAAGTCACCATCCGCTTCTGCTTTGCCAGACACGTTGCCGCCAGCAGACCTGGCCGACAAACGCATCCCCTTTGATCAGGTCCTACGGGAAGCTACTGTGCTTGTGCTCTCGCTTCCCCGCAATCCACAAACGCTTAATCTTATATCTTCCGCCGAATTTACCGATATCAACCCCTATGCGGTCCTGATTAACATATCCCGAGGGGGCATAGTGGATGAACACGCCGTGGTGGAAGCCTTGAAGCAGAGGAAATTCGCAGGGTATGCCACGGACGTGTTCGATACCGAGCCGATAGGGGGGCCACAAGATTCTCCGTTGTTGGCTCACGATGCTCAAGACCTGAACATAACCGTGAGTCCACACCTCGCATGGTTTTCCCAGAGGACGCTGAAAAATCTGGGTGATATCCTCAAAGAGACGGACGAGAAATGGGCCAAGGGTGAGGAAATCAACGTGGTTGTGTGAATGGTTCGTGATTCCCAGTACGTACTCGGTGCTGTTCATTGGGGCGGGATGGGAGTGAGCAAAACAGAGTCACACAAGAATAGATCGTGGACCAATCCTTCTTCTGCTGTCACGGCTAGGCCTAGCATACCGCCTTCACGTATGGAAAGGAAGTCAGGGAATATCACAACATAACGAGTAAGCTATGAAGATGACGAACATGTTCAAGGCCGATATGTTGCCTTCAGAAGGTAAGCCAAGACTTCATACGCTGCCTTGCACACATCCACGGACGCTCATGATCGCTGTAATCATGATCGATATAGATTTGTCTTATCCCAAAGCTGTTCAACGGTTTTTGACTTGCAACAGCAACCGATCATAGGTAGACATGGCTCGTGCGCTCCACTTGCTAAAGAGCCGCTGTTCTCGTTGAAAGACAGGCATGCCTAAATCTGCGGGACATGACTTGGTAAGAGCACTTGAATCAGACAGGCAGATCAAATGGATCAACAGGGCAGACTTCCCGGAGGTCTTGCCGTTACAGTAGCCTGGCATGTTTATCCAGCGGTAAGTGGTTGACCACGGGATAGCAGCGCGCCAAGACACTAGTTGGGGATCCGATCGGGACCATCCGTGCTCTGTGTTTGCTTTTGATCAGTACGTTGTACATGCATCTTTCAGTCCATTGAAGGCTCGTCGACTCCTACGAAGGTCTGCCGGGCGAGACTCCAAGTGCCACGATGACAAGCCGGAATCTGTACCTAACATACAAGAAAGATTCAAGCCGACTGCTGCATTGGGTTATCAATACCTCAAATGGCATTATAAAATCAGGCGTGGAAGCAGAGCACAATGCCTTCGCAAATATCAACACAACAGGTCAATGTACCGTGGCTGAGATCGTGGGCATGTCGAAGCTCATCGCCAAGCACATCAACCCAGTACCTTCTTCTATCCTTGTGCTGTTTCAGGCAGTCATCCAAGCACGCTCGGCAACTTACGCAGCATTTAAGCAAATTGTGGTTCAAAATCCAGATCCTGAGATTGAAAGCAGCAATGCCACCCACAAGCATTTTATCGATGCACTTACAGAGGCTTTCAACGCGCTGGGTGGTAATCGTCGAGAATCAGGCGATGTCATACCTCCTGCAAACGACACTGAAGCTGACAGCCTCTTCGAAAATCAATTCTCTGCTTTGAGTCTTGGCAGAGCAAAGGATGAGAACGAAGAGATTTCGTCGGCGGACGAAGCTAGCCCAGCACCTGTACGACAGCAAAAGAGAAGGACTGGCAAAGGCAAGAAATCTAAGCAACGTAGAAACGCGAAGCAGAAACCCGCTTCTGAAGCAACCTCGGCCAGTTCAATGGCGGACATACCATTCGAGGCTTATCGCATTATTGAAGACCAAGGCGGCCTTGTGTCTGAGTACCTCATGGCGGTGCATGCTGTTGTTCGCGAGTGGATGGAGCTGCGCGCCTTTACTCAGGATCTATGGCGCGAGGTCGCCTACGACGGCCTCAATAGTGCCATAGCCGCATCGTTGACGAACACAGCCGTCACCATGGTCAAACAAACCTGCATCGCAGTCTTTGCCGAATTCCCAGGCCACGAGTCGTACAATACGATCATTCAGACCATCACACGCGGAAACCCAGAGAAGGCCCAAGCAAATTTTGGCGTGAGCCTTTATCGCACCTCAGATAATGGCGAAAAGCCTCAGAAAGTCCAGGAAACCAACCTCGACGTGAAAGAAAACTTTTGGATTCATACTTACAATGATTTCACGGATTTCATCATGGACTTCCAGAAGAATCGCAGCGGCAAACCGACCAAGGCCATGCAAGCACAGCTCAATGACTGGAGCCCGACATTCGACCTTCAGCGTGCTACAAATGAAGATCGAATAAAGTGGCGCCGTGCTTACACCATCAACTGGCTCTACGACCTGGTCAATATTTTCTCCTCTATTGTCGTCCAGCGAAATACGATGAAGGGGGAGAAACATGTATACGAGAACGTTGACTGGTCACCATCCGGCCCATGGGATCACCATCGTCGGCTCTTTGGACTACAGGAGTTTGCGGGCGAAGTCACAGCACTTGCTTTTCAGAAGCCGGGCACTGACATCCGCAACAAGATCCTGCCTCATCACGTCTTCCATCTCCAATGCATTGTGGAATCATTCACTACGTCTCGCGGGTGGACCCTGAGTCTCCTTCGTGGACACCATATAGCTTCACCACCACGCAAATATCGTCCACGGCGTGATGTCGATCTCTTCCTGGATCGTGATGTCCAGAGAGAAGGTCACGGTATACTTCAATCGATTGACGTTTTGAAGCAGCTACTCCAGAAGGATGCCGATCTACACCAAGATCCTCAAAGGCATACAGTGATCTCAGGCCTCTTGGGGGACATCAGTTTCGACTTCATCAACTGGTTGGGTGAGTCCAAGTACAAGTTCGGGCTCACGACTATCCCAGCCTCCCGCTTCTCGAAACACAATGCGAATGGTCTATGGGAGTACTCTCCATTTCTATGTGGAGCCGGCTTGATTGAAGGACTCGTTCTCATGCAGCGCGTGGCCATGATATTGTGGGATCAAATTCCTGAGCCCACACTTGCCTTGCATTTGCATAACATGCTGGTCAAGAAAGGCTATCTCTCGAGGGAGGTAGGACTCTATGCAACAATTGAGAGCATGATGCAAGACTCTTTCTTTCCCGAGGGTGTGCCTGACAAGAACTTCTCGGATGCTCTTGTGGCAAGGACCAAGCAGGGTCGCGACGAACGCAATGCTCAGCGTCAGCGTAAAGCACTGGATCGAAATATGGCGAACAATCCTCATCGAGTCCTGGATCCGCAATTCAACCGCTTTTTCAAGACCAAGTCAGCACTTATGATGTACTACGATGCTGGCTGGGCGCCCGAGCAGATTCCGGACAGTGTAGTTAGAATACCGTCCATGCTATACATGGCTCGTCTGACAAGCACTGCCCAAATACTCGATCCAGCCACTGGACAAAGGAAACTCGAAGAGACAGAGATTGTTAAGCGGGCTCGCGCACTAGGCCAAACCGACGCCGCCCTGCTCGAAGCAGCATCCGTCCCCGTCTCCGACATGCTCTCCAGCAAGGACGCCGCCGCAGCAGCACACTTACGAACCATACTCCCCGACCTCCACGGCTACACAACACCGCAGGCCCGCAACCCCTACCGCGTTGCGGACCACAAGCCGCACAGCCACCTCCAGGGTCGCGACCTCCTCACCCTCCTCCGCGTCGACATCTTCGCAGACGTATGCGGCAACCACCCACTCTCCGCCCTGAACCACACATGGACCACATGCCTCATGCTCATGCTCTTCCTCGAAATAGAGCGCCGTCTGCACGCAGCGCGCCACCCGCTCTACATAGACGCGTACGAGCACCCCAGACCCCAACTGCGGCGCCAGAAGCGCGTCGCGCTCGTGGTGGCCGCCATGTCCACCGGGGACGAGCAGGCACTGAAGATCATGGCCCAGTGCTTCGAGACGCTGCGGGTCGGCATGCTGGGCTGCTGTTTCTGGGAGGATATGCGGGAGGGGGAGACGGGTATGCGGGCGGCTAGGGAATGGGATGACGAGGAGATGCCTAGTGACCAGTGCGCGGTCATGTAAATAGTAAGGTTTTCTGGGGTCGCGGTAAAAAGATGTTGGAGTCTATTTCTTTTATTTCTTCTCTCCTCTCAGAGGCTACGTCTTCCAGCGAGGAGTCGTTCCGCGAGAGTTTCTTTCCTCCGCAACATACATGCGAAGACCGGCCCTGGTGAGCGACGATGAGAACAGCACAAGCAACGACGAGCATACCCTACCTACCTCACACTCTCACGACCACGATTCCTGAACTAGGTAATCACATTATTACTCTACTGGGAAAATGCACCAGAGTAATACAGTCCAAAAAAAAGTTTTTTTCATCAAAAAAGATCTCTCTCTCTCTCTCTCTAAGGGTAGATGCAGCCTGAGGTGCAATTGGTATCATCAACAAAACAAAAAACAAAAAAAAACAAATATACTAGAAAACTTTTTTCCAAAAGCCGCTTCGCAACCGGGGCACCGCTGCGCGCGAGAAGCCTGTATCTCTCTCTCTCTCTCTCTCTCTCCCTCTCTCTCTCTCTCTCTCCCCTCTCTCTCTCTCCCTCTCTCTCTCCCTCTCTCTCTCCCTCTCTCTCACACACACACACACACACACACACGTCGAAAAGCGTCCCCAAGCTTTCTGCCTTTCTGCCGTTCTACCCTTCCAGGCTTCTGGAAAGTTGGGGGTGAAAGGCGCGTGTCCTGTGGAGCAGCTGTGCGTTTCTTGTTTACAGATTTCTACCGAAAAAACAAACAAACAAGAACAAGAACAAGATATGGGCATCATCATGATAAAAAAAATCGTCAATAGAGAGAGAGAGAGAGCGAGAGAGAGAATGTCTAAGCGACCATGGTGCGGTTCTGGTAATCCGCGCCGTTGCCTTCGTGGCTGCTCACACGGTTGCCATTGTGGTGTGCGAGACCGGATTTGGCAGCCTCTTGCAATTGTGTCTCGACATTGCGCTCACGTTCTCTTTCTCTTTCCCTCTCGGGCGGCGAGTTGCGAGACGCTGCTAGTCGTATCTCGTGAGCATGTTCGTAGTGAGGTGGCTTCTCTGACAGAGGGGCATGGTGCATTTGCTGAGGCTGAGGAGTATGGCCACCGTTGCTTGAGCTTACGTGCGAGGGAGTAAGGCCATGACGGGCAGGGCTCGCCAGTGCTGAAGGACTGCCTGTACTTGCGCGGTCGCCGCTCTCATGGTCGCTGGTCTCGCTGTGTATAGTACTGTTCGTGCCAACTGGATAGGTGAAGCCGCCCCTTAATTCGCCCTCGCGAACCTCTTTCCACGAGCACTTTGCATGCTTTTTAGTGCATCCCATACAAGCAGTTAGGTTCTTGAGACAGTCCATGTGTAATCTACGACAACGATCGCAAGGGGGTATAATGCGCTCGCCTTTGGCGAGGCTCTCCATCCTGTGAACCATTTCCGTCTTGAACGGACCGCCGTCATCTTTTTCGGGTTGTTGACTGGCGCGTGAACTTGCTGCTGGGAGAAGGTTGGATGGAGTGCTGGGAATGGGGACGGGCGAATTCATCATGGAATGCAACTCGCTTTCGTTCAGTGGATGAGATGGCCTTGCAACGTTCTGCGGTGGGCCTTGCTGGCTTTCAACGGCTTTGGATGGAGCCCCTGATGGCAGTGGTCCTGGTGTGGTAGGGTGGGAAACACGATGAGCGCCAATGGAGGGGCGCCTTCCTTCGGGTCCACTGGACAGCTGTTGTGATGGACGCCTCTCATTCATAGTGTGGAACTTGGACATGAGCTCATGGCGCGTGGATGAAGAGGCGCCGTGGCTGTGACTGTGAGCGTGGCGTTGGTGGTCGTTGCCATGGCCGTTTTCGTTATGTGGACGCGAGTTGACTGCGACGAATCCACCTGAGCTGGGCGAGATCTGTGAAGGTTGGGCGTGGCTAATGGCTGGCAGAGTCGAGCTACCACCATTCATGAGAGCGACATTCGATGGACTAGACGGTCGAGGGATCGACGGAGTAGGAGGTGCAGTAGCCCGACGGTCGAGGATAGCTTGCTTCCTACCTTTCAGCCTGTGGTTGAGCTGTCGGGTTCGTGCAGCGACTGGGTAAAGTCAGTCAGGATGAGCCGTCGTTGGCCAGATGTGGTGCTTCGTCTGTTTGAAGAAGGCCCAGTGATGGATTGAAATACGGCGTCGACGTACCTTGGTCAGCCAACTGGCAGATCTGGCCCAGATTCTTCTCGAGTATCTCAATCGTGCCAAGCTCTTTCTCCTCGTCCTCAATGATTGGCTGCGGTGGGATCATCTTCTGGGGAATGCCAGATGATATCAGCACAAAGTCCTCCTCGGATATCTGGACGCGACATTGCTTGGTGTAGAATTGACAGACCCTCACGCCTTCGCTCATCTGGCCAAGCTGGAACTGCTCTGGCTTGTTGCGGGCGAAATCCACCACGTCGAGCCAGGTGACGGTGGTGCCATCCTTCCCATGGCTCTTCAGCACGCGCGGCGGACCATCGAACAGCCTCTCGAAGCGCTTGATCAGAATTGGCCCCAGTGGTCGCGCGCCCAGATTGCAAGCCATGCTCTCGTGGCGGTCGAGGACGCCCTGGTAGTCGCCCAAGAGCGAGAGGATGTTGGGCAGGGTGTCATCGTTGGTGATGAGGGGCAGGTCATCGTCGAGGTGCCGGGCGAGATAGTTGATCTGCAGGTGGTTGTGCGTCTTGGCAGCCTTGGGGAGCGGCGCGGACGTGTGGTGGAGGTCGTGCGAGGGGCTCCGCTTGCGCTTCAGGTCGGCCGAGGCTGACTGCGCATGGTGTTGGGGAGGGAGCGAGGCCATGGTGTGGTCGGCGTGGGCGTGGGCGTGCGCATCCGTGGTGGACATGACTGCTCAGGGCTGATGCTCTGCGCGTCTGGGCGGCCGAGGCAGCGTACGGGCGCGGACGCGGCGGGCTTGGAACAGGAGGGTGGAGAGAAGCGGAGGCGCTAGGGGACGGGCAGCTCTCAGCGCACAACACGGCGGCGGGCGAGCTGCGAGACTATGGGCCGGCGGCGCAGCACAGAGTCATGGCAGCGAGAGAGGAGCTTTGGGGGGGAGAGAGGAGAGGGCGGGCGGAGAGAGACAGGCGGCCGTCGCGAGGGCGGCCCGTGGAGAGCAGGCAGGCTCGGTGGCAGCAGCGCGGTGCCGGTGCTTGCGCGGAACAGCCACCAAAGCTGCCCAGTGCCAGCGAAGGGGCCGCCCCCCCTCGCCCCGACGCAGCGACGCATGGACGGACGGGAAGAAGAGAGCGGAGCCCGCAGCCAATCGCCGCGCCCGACGCCCAGGGCCCGCAGCCCACCGCGGTCTGGGCTGCGTCCACGGCAGGCTGGCAGCGCGTGTGATGAGTCGCGCCGTCGTGCTTCAGCCTTCAGACCCATCCTGATTCCTGCCGTCTGCGCAGTGCGCCGGCCGCTGGCAGCGTTCCGCCCGCCACCCTGGGAGTCTGTGGGAGACTGAGAGTCCGACGGTGAGACCTGACACGGTGGAGCGCGCCACGGGGAGTCGGCGACACAGCCCGCCCGTCAGCCACACGCGCCAGACGCCGACGGCATGCGCAGCGCAGCGCAGCCCACCGGCCGCGATGCGAGGGCCCTGCAAGCCTGCAAGCCTGCAAGGGCTCGTAGCCTCGTCCATCGCAGGTGTGCTCGGAGGACGCAGCGCTTCTGAAAATGCCGCAGGGCACACGCGTCCTCGGAGCGGCGGCGGCCAATTGGCGTCGAGGCGGAGAGTCTAGAGCGGCGGCGGAGATGCGCTCTGCTCCACCCCTGTCCTCCTCACCATCTTGTGCCGCCCTCACGTGCCCTGTCAGCCTAGCCCCAATACGGCATTAGCTTTCCCTGCCCGGCACGTCACCGAAGCTTGGATACCGCCCTGCACCCACGCCTGATCCCACCACACTGACACAACAACATGTCCGAACGCGGGCAGTTTCGTGGCGGAAGAGGAGGCCGAGGCGGCGACCGCGGTGGCAGAGGTGGTCGTGGCGGCGCCCAGGGTGGAGCGACCCAGACTGAGCGACCCAAGAAAGAAAACATCCTCGACCTGAGCAAGTACATGGACAAGCAGATCACCGTCAAGTTCAGCGGCGGCAGAGAGGGTGAGCTTCCATGGACAATTATCGCGTGAGTGCCCAGGGTACTAATAGATCAACAGTTATTGGCACCCTCAAGGGCTACGACCAGCTCATGAACCTCGTTCTTGATGAAGTCAAGGAGGCCCTGACTGGTATGTAAACATATTCTGACGCCGAATTCCTATGCTGACCATGTTCAAGATGAAGATGGAAACATCCGCTATCGCAAGCTCGGCCTCATCGTCGCACGCGGGACCCTTCTGGTCGTCATATCGCCCGTCGACGGAAGCGAAGAAATTGCCAATCCGTTCATGCAGGAAGAGGATTGATTAGGCAAGCTCCGACAAAGTACTGGTGTATAGAGTCTACTGGTGTATAGAGTCTGGTCACAAGGAAATCACGTTATCAACCAAAAGTTAGTATATGTTGCGGTCTTGGACGACCCTTCCGACAGCCGCAGAGGGTCATTAGCGCCCCAAGTTCGCATGATACCCATGAGTGTATGAGGGATGACATTGATATCGGGGTATCAAAAAAGTATTGCAAGCGATCAATCACATGACATTCAAGTTGACCGTCATTATTGACCAGTATCCCAAAGGAAAAAAATTGCTACACATATCATGCATGCTAAGAAGACCTCTAAGCACAGTAACGTGATCCGGGTGAATCCACAACCAACATTCAGATGACTTACTCGCCAGACCATCTCCAACCTTCTGTGACATTGCTGACCGTGTGAACAAGCTTGGCTTCTTCCACTAGGCAGTCTGTAAAACCCTAGCACTAGTCGATGGAGTTTACTACATTTTACTCTATCCACGTTTAAGGTCACCAAGTACCTGAAGGTGATGGTAGTCTATCGTATTCTCAACCACTCTATGACAACTCCATCTTACACAAGTGTCAAAAGGACTAAAACTTGTTCACAACCCTGTTACGTACTAACATGAATAGAGATTACTCAATCGTGAAGATGCATTCAAGGCTCTTGCGAAACTTGACTACAGATTATGGACCTAGATAAATTTATGCTTTGGCAGGCCATGTTGATCTAACGCCTGCTGCTCTGCGAGCTTGAGCTCTCAATCGTCTTGAGCATCCACGAGCTTTTCCGTTCTCTGCTAGTCAGTAAGATCTGTGCGTCAGACAAAGATTAGTAAGCCATTTTGCGCCGCAAACCATATTCCAGATCACTCTCCCGACAGGACCGGGGACATTTTGCATTGCCTTGTTTCTCAGGCTAATTAACGCAACACAACGATGCGTGGCGTTGTTGCGACTGCGCCTCAACCGGGCTGAAAGGCCACCAGGCAATCGTTTCAAGTTGCCTCATCGAGTCGAGGGCGCAAGGCACCAGTGATGCTGAACATCACTCAGCCGCGCACTCCTGGCCAGCGCCATCAATTTGTGGCTTCCTTCTGTCTCGTCAGTACCTCAAGCACTGCCTCATAGACTGTCGCATCAAGCCTTCGTTCAAATCACCACTCTCTGAACCGCCGCAGCCGTGTACAACATCACATTTAGCAAGCTCTTTGCCACCAGCGGGAATATAGAGGGCCACGGCCTCCTCCAGACACGAGCGGAATCCTTGTTTTACTTCTGCACGGTTGATGACACGGTGCAGCGTCCTTTAAGTCCCGCGTGTGGTTACATTGTTGGACAAATCGTGTCCCACCCTTCTGCTTCGCACTAAGTCGTTCGGTCTCCGTGCGCAACCACAACCGCGCCTCAGGAGCAGCTAAGATGGATGCCGCTGCACTCCTTTCTGAAGGCATAGTGGTCTTCACCAAATCGATAATAAAACCGACATCATGGCAGACCTTTGGCACACGCGGCATGCCTTTCACTTCGGGAAGCGCCATCGCTATAACATCACTCGTTGTTGTCCTTCCATTGATCATTTGGGCTCTGCAAGCATTCCATAAAATGCAGGAAGCAAAGCGGAAACCATTTCGGTTCTTGGAACTGCCTCAGGAATTAAGAGATATGGTGTACGAGAACCTCCTAGAAGAGCCAGATTACCCTGCGCCATCTCCAACTCTACAGCGAGGGTCCTCGATAGAGTGGATCATGCCCAAGCGCTGGTCATCCAATTCAGACTCATCGCCAGCGACGCACAAAAGCAACTGGATTTTTCTCGCCAACAAGCAAGTCTACCAAGAGTACATGGACATGCTCAGTAAGCGTGCAACATTCCACCTCACCGTGTCTCCCGAGAACTGGCAGTCGCCCGTGGACAAGTCCAACGCCACAGATTCAGAGGACAACAGAATCTGGAATATTTCGCGCACCACCCTAAAGCAACTCCGCACCTGCTCTCTCAAGCTCATCACCACATCCTCGATGCTGGGCGTTACCGATCCACGCAACATGACGCTCTCAGACTGGACGCTGGCGTGCCAAATCCGCCAAGAGCTCAAATGCATCGGAAACGTGACAAACCTCACGCTCGACGCCAAAGCCATCAGCGACCCCCTCTGGAACCCAATATGGATCTGGTACCATGCAAGCCAGTCATTCAAGACCATGGGCACAGAGGACTCGGAAACAGGACCCGTCGGCCCCCGCGTGAACCGCATCACGTTCAGCCTGGACACGTGGAGTCCCGGGGAGAACTACATGCAACGAGACGACAGCTGCGAAGGGCGCTGGACGTGGTATTGCATGGAGAAGCATAGCGTGGGACTGGATCTCGGGCCCGAGATGACGGTGAGAGAGTTTTTGGGTAAGCTGTACCAGGAGTGTAAGCTCTGTCGGCCGGAGACGGCGACGGAGGAGATGGAGGAAGAAGAAGACAATTGACTGCGGAGAGAGGCTGGGCAGTGGGTTGAGGCGCTGATGAGACGGTATGACATTCTTGCTGTGGTGGGCATCTAGCGCGATTGGCTGTGCGCGACAGCATTTTGGTATTTGTGATACGCGACTTTGTGTTCTTCTTAGCGATGCTTGTAGCTTGAACTCTTCCTAATGCTAATGAAGCGAAACTGCCCCGTATGAAGAATATGCCCCTTTGTAAAGCTACCATCTGTGCAAAGACTGGCGCTAGCAAGTTCCACCTTAGCAGAACGGTCCACTTGATCGCGCTCATTTCCTACCCTGCTCCGCCAGCATCTCTCCCGCAGGCATCGTCGCAAACCGGCTCATGATCTCCAAATTCTTCTCCTTGCTCATCTTCTCATCGCTCTTGCTAATCTCCGCCAATATCTTGAAATAATCAATGTAGAAAGCTGGCGTGAATGTGTTGAAGAACTTGGCTTCCTGGTCGGTGGGGTTGCTGAATGTGTGTGGCGCGCGGATCGGGACGGTGACGTAGTCGCCGACATGTGCGTCTTGAATCGCGCCGTCCGGGGCGTGGAAGCGCACTGTGCCCTGTGTTACGAGGAAGGTTTCGTCGTGCATCTCGTGCCAGTGGGCTGGCGGGCCGGCGGTGTTGGGCGGAATGGTGAACTCGGCGGAGCCGATGCGGTTGTCTGGAGACAGATGGTCAGATCCATGTGTTGTCCAAAGAAGCTCTGAGTAGAGTACGTGTACATAGGAATATACTGCGATTCTGTGTTAGTATGTCGATGCTGTTGCGTACCTGTTCTAGAGCCGTCTTCCATTATGCGGCATGTGATGTGCCCAAGTTTGAGTATTTCGCCAGATTTGGCCGACACAAAGTTGATGGGGCGCCGTGGCATCTTCATCGCTGCAAGCGCTTGTCGTGCCTCGTCGTCCATGATTGAGCGCGGATACCAGATAGGATCGTTGATGATGCGGGAAGTTTAGAACTCAGGTAGCAAGGACCCTCACCTGCAGCTAGTGGAGTCTCAAGTACAGGTAAGTCGGTTGAGTTGGTGATCAAAAGCACGAAATGAACCAAGTATTTTGAATTCTTAAGCCAGCCAAAAAATATTTGGAGGCTACGGCGTTCATGGGTCGGCCACTCTCCTGTGAGGTGGAGAGCCGGCGCACTGCAGGGGGTTATGGCATGGCTGATAGACAATAATGTGACGTTGTACTACTCCTCCATAGGGCCTGCGAGCTTCCGAAATGCCGAGATACGGCATGAAAACACGGACTCGGTCTCGGAAGCAAAGCAAACGAAGTATCGTGATCATGCTTGGTGTGGACGTGGTTATGATCAAGCACACCAGATTCCAATTCAAATCCTTGGCAGACATTCCCCGCATCCAATCCGAGCCTAGTGCGGAGTGCTTAGTCACACCCTCTCCGGGCATAGCTCAATAGGTCCCGCTGCGCTTCCATGGGTCACTAGGCAGACCCTCAACCACCGATAACTGGTTGTTCTTCCATAAAACTGTGGTTCCTGTTGAGCTGTTGAGTACGTGGTGGCTGAAATCTTGCGACGCTCGCTACTATCCAGATACGAAAGAGCTCCATAACAGCCAAAATCGACGGTGTGGAGAGCAACCAAAATACCCTGAATCATGGCAAAGAAGCTATTCACAGTGCTGGAAAACCATCCGGAAGTGATGAATAGTCTTGCGAATCAGCTTGGTGTCGACACAAACGCTGTCTCGTTCTACGACATATACTCGCTCACTGACCCTGAACTGCTGGCACTGGTTCCGCGTCCAGTATTTGCACTGCTCGTTATCATCCCCCTCACGCCAACGTGGCACAAAGCTCGAACAGCTGAGGATGAGGACAAAGCCGAGTACCAAGGTAAAGGAGATAGAGAGCCCGTGATATGGTTCAAGCAGACTATCGGCAACGCTTGCGGTAGCATTGGACTCGTGCACTGCTTACTGAACAGTGAAGCCTCAAGATATATCCGCTCACCTTCAACACTCGAGGCCATTCGTACAGATGCACTGTCAAAATCTATGTGGGATCGTGCAAAGGTACTGGAAGAGTCAGAAGAGTTTGAGAAAGCTCACGCAGAGGCAGCAAAGCTAGGCGACACTGCTGCCCCAACACCAGTCTCGGATGAGCATACTGGTCAACATTTTGTTGCATTCGTCAAGGCGAAGGATGGCAATCTGTGGGAACTTGAAGGCGCACGCAAAGGTCCACTGAATCGGGGTGCTCTGAAAAGCGATGAAGATGTGCTCAGCCCTGCAGCACTCGAACTGGGGCTGGGTAGGTTGATGCGGATCGAAACAGAGCAAGGCGGGGATCTCAGATTTTCAGCGATTGCGCTGGCACCAAGCTTCACATGAAACACGAGAGGAAAGTACACAGCACGAGTTTGTGGAATCTGAAGAGCATCTTGACTCTCAGATTTCTATGAATTTTGAGAACGCCGTATATGCTTGGGTATATTCCTTGAATCCAAACAACCTCGACACCAGTACCGGAGAAGTAACAAATGAAAGGACACCCTGGAGGATTTCGCAGAGAGTGTCATCAACACATATTCGTCAAGTCGTAATGCTAAAGTCGATCACGGAAAGAGATGCCCTCAGGCCTTCACAGCACTCCATGGTAGTGCTGAATAAATGGAAGTTTATCTGATCAACTTCACGGGTCCTATGCCTTGCGTGTCGGCAGTTGCATGCGCATCCACTCGTCACCGACAATGGCGTGCCCTACTCGAGAATCGTAGAACATTCTCTGCTTTTGTTGCCGCTGTTGACGGCTCAAGCTATGCTTGTGCACGTTGCCTTTGCGGTCGCGAACGTACTCGTACTGTTCTTCGCCCTTCAATAACGTTAGCGAGACCGCCCAAAGTGAGGATCGGGAAATACTTACGATGATGGCCCAGATTTCCTGCTCCTCGGGATTCATGTCGCGGAAGTAAAATGGCTTGGGGAGCGGCTTCCTATCGCCGCTCAAGCGCGAGGCGATGGAGGCGCGGAAGTTCGAAGACGTCATGGTGGGTGTGCTGTGTGAGGCAGGCCTTTATGTGGAAGTGTTCTTTGTTGGGTCGTTTGCTTGTTGTTGCGATGTGGAGAATGCGACAACCTCGAATTGTCTTTGTGAGGTAGTGCTAGGGATGAATATGAAAGTGAGAAAAGATTTGGAGATTAAATAGGTATTGCACAATGTCTGTGGACATTCGACCCACGGTCGGTGACGATTGCAAACCGTGGATACAAAGTGGTCCAACAATACTAGAAGTGTGGTACGGGCATGCTTATACAAGTCGACGGAGGAAGGGAGGACACCCCACGAGCGAATATAAGCAAAGTAAATGTTTCTACCAAGGCTGTTCCCCAGATTGCAGCGCACGGGGCATAATATAGGAGGCGCAAACTGACTTGCTTGGCTGTTGCGCGGACTTTGGAATGTTCAACAGCCAAGGCGCCGCGCCCAGCCTGCAAGACGGGCGTCAAAACTGCGTCCGCGACGCTCCATGAAGCAGCGCAGAGCCCGGCCACTCACGCTTGTCTAACAGCCCAGCAGCAGGTTCAGAAGGCATCCGCCTCCTCTGCCACGACGACACTGATGAGTTGTGCATTCAAGCCGCGCAAGTGTACACGCCGTGCCTAGAGGCGGAGGCTTGTCGAAATAAGGACGTACACTACCAAGCCATGGGCGAGAGACATGACGGGGGCGTGCACAGTAGATCAGTATCCCCAAGCCCTTGGCGTGTTGCGCAAGGTGAGGCTGGGGAGATGGCGTGGATGGGTGTCGTCTTGTTCAGGATAGCGATCATGCGCTAGGGACGTCCCGCGTTAGTTCGGGCTACGATCGTCAGACGTCAAACCTCCATCGGGCAATCTAGGGGCACACTTGTGACGCTCTGCAACCCTGTTCCGTGACGAGTCCCATCTGCCCCCATTTAGGTACTTGCATTCCAACCTGAGGGAACCTTTTGTGTCATGAGTCGCATAGCACACGCATCGCCTTTGCGTTGCACTACCGGCCAGGGCATGAGGCCTGGCGACACCAAACAGGGCAGAGTACGATGCAACTTCAAGACATGGCAATATCGAGCAATGGAAGAGACTGGTTTTCATTGGTGCTATAATCACGCTCACTACTCTATGTTGCTGCAGAGGACAACAGCATCCGATGCCAATTCCCTGACGCGGATCACGACGACCGCGTTTACGTACGGTATGGAACAAACCTATCCAAGGACCTAGAATGATTCTGCATACATATGATGACTGTCAATGCGCGTTTGGTGCGCCCGGTGCGTCATCTGGCTCATCATCGCAGCCAGCTTCTTTCTCGTAGAGGAAATCCTCGTCTACCGTGGCAAATCGATCTTCGAATGGCCCAACTCCGAAAGACGAGTACATTGACTGGCGCTTCGGCTCCGGTAGTGTGCCCGCATCGTCATCAAAAGGGCTTTTGTACTTGCACGGATTGCCGTAGATGTCAGCACGGTAAGTCATGATGTCGCGATATCGTTGTACCTTCTCCGCCATGGTTTCAATCTTGTGGTAAGCATAGTTATCCAGAGGATCATTGACAGGGCCACGAGATGGGCCCACTTTCGAGACACCCGGGCCATCATAGGATAAGATCGTGGAGATCATGGAAGACTCGTGTCGCTTGGCCGTGCTTGGACGCAGATCTCCCACACTAACCTGGTCTCCGATGACAGAGTCTTCACGCTCATTAACAATGGACCCGTAGACGCTTTTCGGCGCTGCAGTTGCCGCGTCCACTCGCTGAGCACGCCGTGGTTGAAGTGGGGGTGGATACAAACCGACCATTGAGGCGCTCGATCCTGGACGGACAGTTGAATATGACTCAACTGATGCTCTTCGCGCGCACTCAGACTGCGACACAGCGATACTCTGGCGGTCGTCTACTTTTCTATGACGGGTATTCCACTCTTCGAAACCCAGAGGAGCTGCAGGTGCTAATCGTTCCGCACTATGCGGACGTGGGACTGGTCCGAGTTTTGTGTCATATCGAGGAGGACACGACCAGTCCTTGTATTGATAAGGATCGCTGAGATCCATGCGCCCCATCGGAGCTGCTCGACTTTGGGACTGCCGTGCAGACGCTGATCGATCAGATGCTACCGTTGGAAGTGGCTGATCGCTGAAAGGATTGTCTCGGAACGTTGAAGCAGGCGTACTACCTTGTATGTCAGCATCTAAGCCAGGACAAGCACGAAGTGCGTTGTGTGCATCACGCATTCGGCGTTGCTCGATCTTCCATTCCCGGCGCAGCTGCTTCAAAACTACACCAAGCTCACCGGCCTCAGAAAGCAGCGCATCTGCATGTTTAGTTGCTTGGATCCAGTAACGAACAAAGCGAATGCGTTTTGATCTCGGTTTGTCCCAGCCGATAATGGTGCGTAATGTATCCGCTGTAGTCAGGTTGCGAGTGCTAAAATGTCCTACCATTCCTGCGAAAAGAGCTAACAATACTTTGTCGTCTGAGCCAATCCGAGCTAACATGCAGCCCGGGCACTGATCTCGCTGGTATGTCCACTGGTCGCTGCAGTCTATCGGGTCATGGCCGATAGGAGCAGATGCTTCCAGTTTAAAATCTGAATGCCACATTTGCAACACTGGCTCAAGCTGCCGCGCCTGCAGTTCCTGTGTGGCTGCTAAACGGCCTGACATGACTATAGGATACAAGAACTTACCGATGGCGCCGTCGAACTCATGGCGCAACCATGCCCAGATGTCATTGGTGAGATGTGCATCTAAGTTCTTGTGAGTCGAGCATAGATTTGTGACTGACATGGAAAACTGGGAAGATCGAAGGCGGCGCGGTAGGTTATGAATAGCCTCTTTAGTATGCTTGCAATATTTCACTTCTTGCTTTATTGAAGCATTGTGGGGATGGTTGCGGAAGATTTGGACAAGTTTCTTCATATCCGAGTTCGTGAGACGCCTGGTCTCCATTTTATGTAGCATAGTGGGCACAAATTTGCCTAACTTTCCTTGAAGTAGAGTGGAAGACGCGTTCAGACTTCCCTGTTACACAACAACTCGTTGTTATCTGAAGTCTGATCGGGAAAAAGTGGTAGAACTACAAGTAGTTGATCAATCTTTTAAGGACCGTTGTGCGTACATAATGTAGTAAGGATCAACGCATTTAATAGACTGCGGAGCACCACAAATACTCAGTGCGGTCACAGTGATAAATTCCACTGGTGCTTCTGGACATTAGGCAAGAAGAGACGCTAGGCGATAGTGGGTACCTAGTACGGATCTTGCTGGCGCACTCTAGTCGCCGCTACAAATGGAGAGACAAACCAGCAAGTCCCCGAGATTCCGACGCCTGATGAATGTGAGAGCGATTAGTTTCTCCACGCTTCTTTTCTATTATAAGCACACTCGTCAAAACAAGCGGGACACATGCAAGACCTCGACCATCCGAGGATATTTCCATGTGGATTGCATGTAGAGAGACCAAGCGCACGCAAATAGCAAGATGAACTGTTGATAGGATTGAAGGAGCAGTTCGTCTGGAATGCTATAGCAGAACTGTCTAAGGTTTGTCTCTAATTACACGTAAGACATTGTTTGCGAGATCAAACAGTCGAAGCTAGGATGTAAAAGGCGATCCTTCCTCACCTCATTGCCTTGGCACTTCTGTATATATTCACTCAAACAGTAAGATATTGTCAATATCGTCATCGGAATATAGCGTCGCTTACGTGTTGTCTACCAGAAGTATATTATCTATGCATAAGGTACCTACTCATGGAATCTACCCTCCAATTGCCAACACAATACCATGCGTCACCGCAAGCTCATTCAAGTCCTCAAACGCAGCAGCAAGATCATTGTAACGCGCTAACAAGAGCGCCTCTTCCTGCAATCGCTCCTCGCTACCCTCCGGCATCAATTGCACGTTTTGGAACATTGTTCTCAGAATTGTCCGCTGTAGCTCTACTGTGCGCCCCAAGTCCCGGATGAGGCGATGCGAAATGCGTTCAATCAAGGTACGACGGCACATTGGACAGGTCGCTTCCTCGTTGCGGGCTAACTGCGACTGGAACCAGGTAAACAGACACAGCTTGTGGAAGATGTGGTTACAGGCTTTGATCTTCACCACAGCCCGGTTGCAGATGGAGTCTGCGGTAGTTGGCTGGTCCGCCTCGGCATCGCTCTTACAGATGTCACATTCTGTTATGTAGTACTCGTCGGGCAGATTTTCTACATCTTCGGTGAAGAACTTTTCCAGGTCGGCGATGTCCCTGTCTGCGTGTGCCATGGTTGGTAGCAGTGGAGTGAAGTGCTGGTAGGGAAGAGATGCTCTGGGAATTATGTATGGGTCATTTCCTCATCGTTCAACTACAATATCGGATACATGTGCATTGATTATGCTGTGGTCTGTTGCCACACAGTTTTCGGGTGTAGGTGTGTGATCACAGTGCAGCAGAACTACGACGGGTTTCGGACGATGGGAAGATAGAGGAGTAGAATCACGCAAAGATCCTTGACGGTACACATAGCGACATCGAATTTAGGAAGATGAGCGAAATATCAATCAAGTAGAATCTACAAGTCATTCTATCCGTGAATTCTAATCAGGGTGGTTCATTTATTAATTTACTGCGTTCAGGGACAGCAACATCTTCCTCCATCTTTTTGGCGACACTGTCAGAACGAGACGCATTCTAGAGCGTTGTAACCATTTCAAACAACATAAAGAGACATCGTCCAATTTGAATTTCCAAACCCTCATCCCATAGTCGACGCATATTCTCGGACTCAACATATAATTCTCCACAACCTTCGCCATGCTCCACCCAGTGGCATTGTACCAACTACCTTCGCCGTATCAGTCGGAATACAGCAAATCGCTCCCGAGCACGGCGTCTTTGCTCCCGCCATGCTGCCATGTGTTCGTCCATCTCCTGATGCCAGTCTGGGTTCACGAGCGGAGCACCAGCCAACTCGACGCAAACATGGCGGCACTTGGGGCAAGTGCCCTTGTGACCACCACCTGACAATTGGGAGGAAAACCACACGTGCAAGCAGAGGCGGTGGAAGACGTGTGAGCACGCCTTGATCTTCACCACTGTGGTCGCTGATGGTTGGGGAGTCTGAGCGTGCTCTAGCTCGGGGCAGTCCGCTGCGTCGGCAGCTCTGCAGATGTCGCATTCGGTATTGTGGGCGATATAGTAGTCATCGTCGAGTTTGGTGACGCCGTCAGCCATGAAACCTTGAAGGGTTTCGCTAGGCAGCGCGGACTGGAAACTGGTTGACATCTCTTGATTGTGAGTAGATAGACTTGATGGCTACTTGTGATGGTAGTATTGAAGGCTTGTTGTGGTGTGGATTGCGTGAGTTGCGGTTGAATGTGAGTAGTTGAGTGGTTTTGCACTGTAAATTGAAGAGATGTAAGTGGAAGTAAAACTCTATTTTATATAACGTTGACGCAGATTATCCTATAGTCAGTGCATAGGTGACAAGCCGCATTCACTGTGGTTTGCTCGAAGTACATCCGAATCTACCGGCGCAACAAGTGAAAGGTCTTGAAGACGGAGCCTGGCTCTGCACTCGAAAACCCATGATGAGTGAAAGGCATCAAATCCATAGAACGATCAGTTCCTACGGGAGGTGGAAGTGGTCTTTAAATAATGTCATCACTCTCGTGTCATCTGATTAGGGCTTGCTACTACGGAATTGCGAAATGGTAAAACACAAGGGCAATCAAAAGCTATAGGTGTCGTTGAAGCTGGAGACAGACACCAGGATATCTGGCGGGCTTGATGAAAGTAAATCGTGTGACAGTAGTCACAAACTATCAGTGTAACACCACGTCCTACGTGAATATGCTGTTGCTTCTCGCACATTAACAGTAGGGCAGTCATTCTCATCACATACGTACTACCACATACATCTACCACCAAAGCTTATAAAATGATACTCCACCTCCCTCGATACTCTATAACCCAACAACTACGACAATTCTTCCTCAGCTCCAGCATCAGAAAAACAAACAAACATCTACCACCATAACCCCCACAAACCCCATCCACCAAAAAAAAGCATGCCTCACTTCGAAGACCCGGAGCCCACAATCGGCAACGCCCGCAGCGCCGTCGCAGGCGAAATCATCGCGCGCGTCTCCCCCGAGAACGGCCGTCGCCCAAACTGTGATCCCGACTTCATGGCACGCAACTACCACTCCGTGACGCTCGTCAACGTCCCCGTCCACCACCTGCCCATCCTGGACCGATGCAAAGGTGTCAAGGACGGCGAGAAGTGCGTCTCTGGCAAGTGCTACATGGTGCACCCCCTTGGATCGAGGGGTCCGTTTGCGGAAGAGTGCCTTATCGAAGAAGTAGTGGATAATCGTGGGAACAAGTATAGCCTGCATCTTGTTAATCAGGCGCCCTGCGACTATATTAGATACTAGTAAGTGGTTGGAGGGGGGGAACGCGCGAGGAACATGGTGGAGTCAGACTGTCGAAGCAGATGGTATGATGGTATTGTATATGCAATTATGTCTATAGTGAATGGGAAATTCTTACTCGGAAAATACGCCTTCTAAATCGATCATAACACTGCTGTTGTTGGAAAAAGTAAAACACCAGAACTTCCGGCCTGTGCGTAGTTTGTAAAAAAAATGTGTCTCGTCCAGAGATACAGGGTGTAGATCGGCTTTGTTCATCCGGTTGAATTGCTCGCGCATATTTTCTGCATAGGAGGAGCGCTACACGTCAGTCCTGTGATTTTTCACGGCGGTCTCGCTGAAAGCGACCGTCCTCAGGAGTTGTGCAGGCGGCTGATTCTACGCGGCGTGAGGTGATGAGATGAAGCCAGGTTGGACGAAGGATGTAGTTCGTCAATGCTGTATGCTGACCTGCTGTCGCGATATGAAGCGAAGTCGACATCAAAATTCACAGAAAACCTTGTATTGACCGAAATCTCTGGGAGCTTCGGTGCTCCAGAGATCCGTGAAGCGTTTGAGATCGCTGGTCGGTACTTACCCGCAATATCGGTTGTTGAGTTTCGTATTATGCCACTTGGACGTGGCGGCCGATACGCCTTGTGGGTGGTGCCGATGCGGCGCTGAATAGGGAAAGATGTCATGTTGAATCGTCTATCACAATAGGCAGCGGGTGTGATTGTGGAGACAAATGAGTTTCGACGATCCGACTCAGACTTCGGAGGCAATGCTGGCAGCGGCTTCGAAGTGACTACGTCCCTTGGTGGAGGCGCCCGTTTGACTCTGATAGCAGAAGCTTCCGAACGCGTTACGTTAGATATCCGTTCCTGAGGAAGAGACTCATCACCCATCTGCGAATTATTCACAGCTGTTGTACCCGAGATAAGACTCTTGTTGCTCACCGGTCCATTCTCCGTGCCACAACGAGTCTTGCCGGAGCTCAGAGATGATTTCGAGGGATATCGGCTCGCGGCACGGACTGCCAATAGATTCGCTCTCTCAGCTTGAGCTCTGGGGGTTTGACCATTGTATTGCATCTCATTTGGTGTTCTGACTTGCATGGACAAGCCGGAATGGCTGACCATCAGTTGTGGTCGATACGAAGCTGGAAGCGGTTTACGTGGAATGCGATGCATGGACTGCCGCGTCAGGCGCTGTGCATTATCTTGTGCGGATTCCTGTTGCAGATAGTATTCATCAGCCTCGCCACCACGTCGGTGTGTGAGATCGCATTGCTGAGCACGCAAGAATAATGAATCTCGACGAGCGCAAGTTCGTCGAGCACTTGTATGTCTTTCGACACGAACATGTGCGGGTTTGGGCTTTGGGACCCCTGTTGGATCATGCTGTTCGGTCTTTACGTGTAAATGTGCAGGATGCTCCGACTGGCCAAGCTTAGGTCTCCGTGTTTTCTGTATACCTTCAGCCATGCGTGAGAAGATTTTAGAAACAGACGACGTGCACGAAACAGTATGTTGCTGCAGTCCCCGCGGCTGAGCATTTCCATTTTGAATTTGAGGCTTAAACGCCATCTCTTGCTCGCGGACATATTGTTGCATTGTCGCGAAATCGGTCTCGATCGAAAACCGCTCCGTGAACTTGGAACCGCTTGGCTTCGAGACACCGCCGGCATTGCCGCACTGCGTATGACCGGACATTGTTGTGTGTGAAGAGTCTTTCACCTGCTCGAAGTGTGTTTGAACGTACCTTTCACCCTTGTTTGTAGAGAATGATTTGAAAGGTGGGAATAAGAAACCAAAAGAAGATTTAAGAATCAAAGTTGTTAACACTGTGTGTTAGGACGGAATTTGAAAACATATACGCGGGCACAATGCGTGGGGGAAATAGCATTATGAACATCTACTGCGTCTCCAAACACAATGCTGTAGAATCGCCATGATCAAAAACTTCAAATTGTAGATATATGCCTTTCGTAACGTGTTTGCCAGGATTTCGGGATGGTGTAGGGTGTAATTTCAAACTCGCTCGCTGGTTGCTGTAAGCACTCCGAAGCATCGAAATGGCTGATACTACTATTATTGCATAGCTACAGGCGCCTGAAGTATAGCAATGAACTCAACGATCTGTTGTGTCCGACGAGAAATTTTTGAGAATGCCCGAGCTGCAGACGTGGCCCAGCAAATAGGATAGTCGTGGTCCTTCGATCCAAAACGCTGACAATTGATGTGGACCATTACATTTATGTTTCATGGCGTTGCGTCGGACCAGTGCACGAGAAGTTTGATGAGCGCACATCGATTGCATTAGTTACGTCATGTCTCCCATGGCGGTCGTCCATACTCGCGACCGTCGCGCTGAAGTGTTCCGTAGCCTCTTGGTTCGTCTTCTTCCAACAGACTTTCCATTATGCTTCCAACGCCAGTTGTGATCGTGATGGAATCCTCCTCGTCTAGCCGCCTCCGCATACGATACACTTGAACTGTAACGTATATGACAAGCGTGGAGCCGATGACAAAGGCTGATGCAGCCAGGAAGACATTAACTGGGACCGGATTGCCATTGAATGTGCCTTTCGTCAGAGCATCAATACCGGTTTGTGAGAGGTTGACCAAACCCGAGAAGCAGATGATGGTGCCGTAAACACGTCCGAAAGTGGCAAACCCAAAGACTTTCGTAGCGTAATCTGACATAGCAGAGTAGTACAGTGGACGGAGGAAGACAAATAGGAGTACATTGACGTAGCCTGCCCACAAAGCAGAAATCGAGCCGATGATGCCAATGGCAGTGATGATGACGACCAGAACAAGTAACACACCGGGAGTGCTTACATTGTCAAGTAAGGCACCGAGGAATGGTGTTGCTACAACACCAGCCAGTGGCAGAGCCCAATCGAAGAAGTCGTTGACCTTGGCGGCCAAGTCGACAGAGCCAAGCATGTAAGTATACTGCTCGCGAATTGTCGCAATAAAGTAGTTCATGCGGACCATCTGCAGAACGGTGAGCAACGTGAGAAGAATAAACCAGGGGCTCATCATTTGTTCACTAGCAGACTTGTTGTGCAAAGCTCCCCATACACCAGAGGTGTCGGCGGTTTGCTCTTGCTTCTCATCCCGCATCTTGCGCTCGAGCTGATCACCAACAAGGTCATCGAGCTGACTAAGGCGTTTTCTCCGACGCTCACTCCGAGCCTTCCTGCGTCTCATGACCTGGTCCTCCGGCAGGTCGTCATCAGAAGAATGCAGATCACGGGTCACATCCTCGTTCTTCTGGATCTTCAACTCGAGCTGGGCACCGGTTTTGTAGTTCTCAGTTGGCAGAAGGGTCAATTGTGCGATTATGATTGCGACCGGCACAGCCAGATATGCGAGAAAAAAAGACTGTGGCTTGAATGCTCTGTTAGTCGCATCGTACGCGATCCTGTAGAAGAGAAACACCGCAGCTGAGGCATCAAACGCGCCGGTGACGAGCGCAACAATACTGCCGCTGTACTTTGGGAAAGCATTAGCAATCTGGAAGGACGGCAGAAAGATGAAAGTGCCACCGAGGGCAAGGAAGAAATTGCCGATAGTATAGCCATCGAATTCAGCAATCTGGAAGGCAAGACTCATGAGAACACTGCCAGCTGCAAGAGCAAGGGCACCAAGATAGAAGCAGATCTTAGGCCCGTAGCGATCAAGAATGGTTCCCACTGGTAGCGCCGAAACATTTGCGGTGGTTGAGGCCAGCGAAAAGAAAAAGTTCAGGCGAAGATCCTGCTCGAAGCAGACTTCGAGATCAGCGTCTATTTCTTCAGGTGTACATAGATTTCTGAAAACGCCCTCTTTGATAAGGATGGGCTTCAATGCAGCAAACCCGAAGACGATGCCGCTGGCGAACCAGCACACAAGGACCGTCACTATGACCTGCGCTGTGAGGAGATGTTAGCAGTCCGCTCGTCGTATGTCCAGAATAGGAAAGACTAACCGCCACGCCTGGAGGCCGATACTTTGTATGGTGTCAATCCTCCATCTGCCTCGCCTGCAACAGGCTCGTCGGGCTTTGTTAGAACATCGTAGCTGATGACTCGCCTTATGCTCTTGCCTGCCGTGACACCAAGAAACCCAACGCTGGAAAGATGGCTCTCGAGCGAAAGGCGGCGTTCTGTCGCTTCCTGCCGGCTAATCTGGCGATCGACCGACGGCAAGAAGAGGTCTACCAAAGCCTCGTCGCGATCGGTGCCCTCCTGTTGCGTGACATGTTGGATCAACGACATCGGGACAGCAATCGACCTCGCTCTTGTTGAAAAAGCAGGCGGATAGGGGGTCCGCGATGGGGGGGGAAGAAGAGTTTGTCTAGGTCGAATGGTCGAGCGGCCGTGGAGCTTGGGAAAAAAAGCGGAGGCAGGAGCGAGCATCGGCTTTAACCACGGTTGCAGCAAGACCCCGGCAAGCCGAACATCGCGGACGTCACATGGCACGAGCAGAGGGACGCACTACAAGCGCAAGCATCTGCATTGCTTGTGCCAGTGTCCCATGGCGGTGACCAGTATCACCGATGCGGCGTCTTGGTGTTTCGCTGCGGGCTCGCTCGCTTGTGCATGGCTGCACGCTCTAGCTACTTTGTAACGGTAACGGTGCTTCCTCGCAAGTGATTGGATTGAGAGCGCACGCCATTCGGGAGTACCCATGTCGGTGCGTATTGCCAATCGCCTCTCTTTCTCTCTTTCTCTCCGCACTGTGTCCATGTCAGCCAAAGCCAACTCTGCAGGATACGGACGGACGAGAACAGGGCACAGCACGCTCTCACGTTCCTCTCTGGATCGGTGAGGTTCCGCGGTATGCTTCGCAGTCGCGGTCTTCCAATTGACCAATCACGTCTACAGGCACATGTTCCCAGGAAGCGTCTATTGGTCTATGTACGAGCTTCATAATATTCAGAGGAAGATTCATATCTACGAGCCGGGATTGACCTTGCACAGATCGCGAGCACGTGATGTACCTTGTCAGTGTCGCCAATATGGATTCTCACTCACGCACTCTTCGGGAATCTCTCGGCTTGGCAGCGTGTCCTTGAGAGAATGCAGTCTCCAGCTACCAGGCAACTTGTAGACACAACGTTGTGACAACAGGGCGCGTAAGAGATCCTTCTCTGTGTTCTTGATCGTGTGGCTAGGCATGCGAATGACCTCTCGTACTATTTTCCAGTCCAAGGCTCTGATGTCGCCAAAGTTGAACAGAGCAGACGCACTGCAATCTTTGTTCCTCGATGCTGCCACTCTCCAAACAGGGTGATGTAGGTCGAAGTTGCTGTGCATCCGTACTGAAAAATGACCACTATCGATCTTCTTGTCCACTTCTTGCAAGCATTGTGTAGCTTGGTCCAAAATTCGAGCCTTGGCAGTCTGGAAGTCGTTGTACTGCATGCTAGACATGCTCGAGACCTCAAAACCGAGCTCTTGCTGACAGTTGGAGATGCAAGCGTTGAGACACATCATCTTCTTGGCGATGATGGTGAGGGAGGTGATGCATCTGTAGTCACTGATCCGACCACTATGGTTGCGGTAATGCGAATGGAGGGGAACCCTATACTTGAGCTTGGTAACCCAACGAGAGCAATAGTCTGCCCAGAGTGCCACCGTAACCGGCTGTTGACAGTGGAACTGTGCGCAAGTAAGGTCAAGAGAGATACATTGGCCGTCTTTGAGCGTGATCTGATAGACACCCTTGGTAGGCCCTCTTGCATCGCATTCCGGATAAAGAACCTGCTTGCGATCCATGACGTTCCGCCCAGCACGGTCTTTGTGCTGTACAAGATGACGTTTGTGACGGCGAAGATAATGGACAACTTCAGTGATGTCCTTGCTCACATCATCTACCAAATCTTGTTCAATGTCAGCAAGCAGGAAATTATGAGAAAACCCGCTACGAACCTTTGAATAGTAGTCGTATGATCATATGCATACATATCAGCGCCCAAATAGAGTTCGAGTCGGCCAAGAGTGCGTGCAATGCCTTCTGGTGAGAGCGATCGAGTGCTTCGAGTGGAAATTTGAATAGCCAACCTCCTGCAGAGCGGCGGCAATTGGTCTTGCTTTTGGTCGCTTCCTCAAGGTCGACCTCAGCGATAACTTCAACCGCGGACAACTCCTTATGCTGATTATGAAGAAGATGCAAGCTAACCAGTTCATTCGTCCACGTGTTTTGTATGAAAATATGGAATAGTGCCACAGCTAAGTCACCAGCTAGCTTCGCGCGCGCAAAAACATCGCTCTGCTCGCTGACTGGGGGCGCTTTACAAGAGGGCTTGTGGTTTGGCGCGTCAGCAACCTTACAGAGAGAACTGCAGTACCATTGCGCGTTGACGAGACTGCCTTCACTGTCGTAGTCAGCACATGCGCTGCAAATCACTCGGCCTGGCATAGTGCACAGCGCACATGGTTTAGGATCCATGGATATGTGGTAAGAGGATTGTATAAATGCAGCCCACTCAGGGTGGAAGTCGAGCTCAAGCTCACAGAGCGCATCTTATACAGCAAGGAGCTGCACGCGGCGGTCATCTCGCAAACTCCTGCAGTGAATGAGAATTTCACAACCGTGTTTGCAATGCAAGCGATTGGTCACATGGCACCGTGCTTCTGTCAAGGGTCTGGGAGTATATCAGGCGGATGCGCAGTATGGTGCTAAGTGGTAGTGGTACTTCTCGCTTTCTTGAGGTATCCTGGTGGGCTGTGTCAACTCTTTGATGGTTTTCTTGGAGACTCGTATTTCTCACGACTACGGCCGGCGCATAGTCCACATACTTGTCGATTCTGCGCATTCAGAACGAACAAGCGATCGAATGACCAAGTAGTACCAGTCTGTCACTGACAGATACAGCAGCACCACTGCACTGCAGATGCCCTCTAGGAATCTTCTGCTGTGTGAAATGCTAGTTTTGGCGACCTCATCGCCGAAGATGTCGCTGTTGATAGTGCGCATGAGATCACACAATGAAGCCCTGGCTCATTCTGTATGCCTGCGTGTGGTCTGCCAGCCATGACGTTGGAGCGTCATGCCCGAAACGGCTAGCGAGCTGTCGCTATGGACAGGGAAAGTGCGCGCAGGCGCTTAGTTCTGTTTACATCCGAGCTCGATCATCAACACTTCCCTGCTACATCACATCGCACCTGCCTGTACCTGCGCCCGCACATACTTTGCTCAACATAATTAACCCCCTCAATATCGTCAAGGTGGCACGCCTCAAAGAATCACCGGTCCCCATGGAGCCGCCGGTCTCGCCCTCAAAGCTGGTCATGTCGCCGGGCATGGCCTCCTGGGGCAATAGTCCCAGTCGCGCTGCAGGCACAGCCTCTCTCTACAGCGAGCCGCCAGTGATGTCGCCGTCTGCACCAAACCTCCGCGCGTCGTCTCCTTTGCGATCACCGGTACGAATAGCGCAACATCGTCGGACTGACTCGGACGTGTCGGTGCAAGGTCTTGCGACCATGTTCGAGAATCTCGAAGTTAAGGACCCCAGGGAGGCGAGCAAGCGATTCAAAGAGGCACTCGAGAGAGAACGGCTCAAACATGCCGAGAAGCTCAGCAAGCTCGAGAAAGAGTACGCGCGCAAGGAAGAGGAACACCACAGGGCACTCGACAGGCGTGATGTCCGCATCGACGAGCTCAAGAGCAAGGTCGAAGAGGCTGAAGGCTCCCTTGAGACGGGCGTCACCCGAGCACAATACGAGAAAGAACGCAAGGCTCACAAAGCGAATGTCGCCAACTGGGAGAAAGTGTTCCAGCAGAACGAGGAAAAGTGGAAAGGCACTCAGGCGAAATTAGTAAGTCTTAGCAGCGCTCTTCGTTTCGCCTTTTTTTGACAAGCGCTGTAGCAACAATCTGAGTACGAGAAGACAGCTTTCGAGCAGAAGTACAAGGACTATAAGAGGAAATTCATCGAGCTTCAAAAGGACAATCTTCGAACCTCGGGCATGATACCCACATTACAAACCAAGATTCAAGGACTCCAACGTAATGTTCAGAGAGCAGAGTCTGACGTTCGATTCAAGAGTGAAGAAGCAGCGAAATACCAGAATCAAGTCTACAGCCTGCAGATAGAACTCGAGGGTGTCAGCGCACGGTTGAGCGAGGAGGTTCAGACTCTGAAGGACAGGTTGAGACTGACCGAAGGGGAACGGGACGCTTTGAAGACCAATTTAAAAGAAGAGGAGATCATGCGCATTGCCGCGGAAGGTCAACTTGCCTTGCCTACCGCGGACGCGAACGAAAGCGATGAGTTTGGCTCTCCCATGCGCTCACCACGCAAGCCGCGCATGTTCCCACGAGAAGACGACGACAAGGAGAATGTTTCACCAAAGAAAGGAGCTGTCGAGCTTCGTTTCATACAACAAGAGCTGGCGACAGAAAGGCGTCTTCGCGAAAAAGCCGAGGAACAGATTGAGTTCATGAAGATGGAATGTCAGTTCCAGTGCTGCTCCTGCCGCATTGCTGAAAACAAAGGCAAGCAATACATTCACGATGACACGTATTCGGAAGAGATGCAGCACATAAAAATGGCAGTTCCTATGCTCACACCCCCGTCAAGCCACCACGAAGATGACTTGATGGATGGCGTTATCGTGGAGGAGGAGGTAATTGAGGTCAAGCGACCTTTCACCCCTTTGTCAGATATGGCAACGATACCACAGCAGGCAGCCGAAGAAAAGCAGACCGATGGACAATCCGTACAACAGGCCATCCCGGACGACATGGTCGTTGCATTTTCACCATCGACTGGCACCTTTCGATCCGTCCCATCTCCGGTGAAGGCGGGCAGATCTATCAGCGTCACTTCCGTCGGCGTCTCAACGTCACCCATCCTAACTGAGGTAGTTGGAATCCAAACCGCGGTAGTGCATCAAACAGCCAGTTTCGCAGAAGATGTGACACCGCAGACAGTACAGACAGATGTGCGGCCTTTAGAAGTAGAACCACAAACAGAGTCCAATCGAACGGAACGCAAGATCCACAAATTGGCTGATATCAGTATACACGAAGACGCCATCGAGGACAGCGGAGACGAGGACGATGAAGCACAGTCTCCCACTGTAGAACCATCTGGACCTGCTACGCCGTACTTTACTCGGACCATCACCACTACAACCACTATACCTCTGCACTTTTCGCCAGCAACGCCTGCATTCAAGCCTGGTCGCGGACCAATGACACCTTCCACAGTAGCTCATGCTGCAGCGGATGCGCGAACGCCGGTCCTCGGTGAGCTGTCGCTGAACAAGCTGCCTTTTGATAGGGAAGCTGCGCTCGAGGCCATTCGACAACGACGAGGTCGTGCTAGGAGCATGGCTGCAGGACACGGAACACCAATGAAGCAAATGGTTCAAGGTGTTAAAGATCGAAGAGACATCAGTGCACCAGTGTCGAGGGTACGCCAGTAGTCGCTGGGCAACGAGCACATTTTATCTCTTGGATATCCCGGTATCATGTTGTGGCCTCCGCAGCTTAGTCGGGAGGAGTGTGGGTCATTGTTTCTGATTACGCTCAGCGGCATTGCAAGGCGTTGGCGGCACCACGCTTCTGGGACTAAATTGGCGTTTGGGTATTGATTGGGTTATTCTTGCTCTGGGATAAGGTAGCATTTTGATTTTCTACCGTAGTCAGGCTTTGGATCGAGACTCTCAGCATAATATGTATGAAGCGTTGAAGGCAGCATCAAGCTTGATTGGCTGTAACCTGTGTGATTTGGGCGCCGTGGTAAGAGTGCACGAATCATGATGCATTGACTGTTCTGTTCGACCAAGGTGCCGCACATTGAATCAATAACACTTGGTTTGACGAGGTGTCGTCTCGCGCACGATGCATGCGTAAACGTCGGTGCTGCCGATGACCAAGGCGCGCTAACGTGGGTTGTGCGCTTAAGCGAGTCGAGCCAGAGCCACTTCGAATTTTGAGCACTCGACATCAGCGACGACCACCACCGAGACGCCCACCTTCTTTCCCCTCCACACCGACAACCGCAATCATGTCTGACGGAGAAATTGAGGTCGAGAGCCCATCTGGCTACGCTGTCCTTCCCAAGGATGTCACCGACGAGCTCGGCAGCGTCAAGCTCTTCAACAAGGCACGCTCATCGCGAATTTCCGACCCGCACAATCGCTAACAATTGGCAGTGGTCCTACGAGGAAGTCGAAGTCCGCGACATCTCATTGACGTACGTTGCCCCCACGATACTGCACCGCACATTCTACACGTAGAATCGACCGGCATTGGATACTTTGTAATGCGCTGCGAGACCTTCGGCTAACTGAAGCCGCAGCGACTACATCCAAATCCGCACTCCAGTCTACATCTCACACTCCGCTGGTCGCTATGCGGTCAAGAGGTTCAGGAAGGCACAGTGCCCCATCATCGAGCGTCTTACCAACTCGCTCATGATGAACGGCCGCAACAACGGAAAGAAGCTCATGGCTGTGCGCATTGTCGCCCACGCCTTCGAGATCGTACGTCCTCCCCTGGCACGGCGATGCTGGGTCGCAACCTAGCAGAGGCTCGGAACTGTAGATGTGGGTGTTGGCTGACCAGAGTAGATCCACATCATGACCGACCAGAACCCCATCCAGGTCGCTGTTGATGCCATTGTCAACTGTGGCCCCCGCGAAGACTCCACCCGTATCGGTTCCGCCGGTACCGTCCGTCGCCAGGCCGTCGATGTGTCCCCTCTCCGCCGTGTCAACCAGGCTATCGCCCTGCTCACCATTGGTGCCCGCGAGGCGTCTTTCCGCAACGTCAAGAGCATTGCCGAGTGCCTTGCTGAAGAGCTGATCAACGCTGCCAAGGGTAGCAGCAACTCGTATGCCATCAAGAAGAAGGACGAGTTGGAGCGTGTCGCCAAGTCTAACCGATAAATGCTCGTGTGTATTTGTGGTGGGGCTATATGGTGTCTAGGGGGAGTTTTTCTCAGGGCTATGTCTGGCTACGACTGGACAGGACGGAGGATCTACAGCATTGCATGGGTTCTCTAGGCGAACGAACACCTCTTTCACGGTTGCATGAACAAAAAATGGACAATTCGATACCACTTCAATTGTTGTTGTGTGCAAAGTCTGGTGATCCCGTGATCCATGATTAAGCTTGTACGATCCATCAGATGATTAGTGGACAGCCAAAATGACCTTCAAGGCTCTTTCTGTACATGATTTTACGCGGAGTGGAAAAAAAAACTCAATCTTTAATCTCGTGCGCACGAGGACAAGCATCCAGCTCTTGGTGCTTGCCCCGTAGCAATATCAAAGGTTATTTTACACATGATTACCCTACTCATGAGATCGACGACTCATGCTTTCGCTCTGGCCAGAACCGCCTTCTCCAATAAATCACCAAACGTGCCGAAACTGACCTTGCCCGCACTGCTAGCCCCATGCATCTCTGCATCAGCGTACACGCGCGCCATCAGTTCCTCGTCGACTCTGACCAGCCATCCATGCCCCGTAAGCATGGCATGTGCTCCATCGCGTTGCAGCAGAGTGAGGAGTCCGCTAGCTCTGACCAAACGCTCGACCCACACTCTATCCTTGCCCTCCTTCCATGCTTCCTCCACCAGATCCACGGCCCCTTTGCTTAGCACCTCACTTTTCACTCTGGCTAGACATTGTTCTCTGCGCTCTGCCTCTTCCGCGGCTTCTTTTTCCCTCTCCTTCTTCACACGCTCGCGCTCTTCTCTCTCCTTGTCGCGAATTTCCTCTTCGATCTTTGCCCTTCGCTCCTTCTCTGCGTTCAATGCTGCTTCACGCTCCTCTGCCCCCTCTGCGTCCTGCAACTTCCTCAGTTCTGCTTCTTGTCGGTGAAACTCATGGTACGCTCGCCGTTGATCTTTTCGTGCCAAGGACTTTGCCTTCTTGGCGCCCACGGTGCGGTTCGCAGGTGTAGGGCGCGGCCGGTCGTTCGCTGGACCCGCTTCTGGGGGTATGAAGTTGTTTGGATCTGGAGGTATGCCGTGGGGATCGTCTTCGACGCGCGCGTGTTGCTGTACGTTGTGCGGCGGAGGGGTGGGTGCTTGGGGTGGGGGGCCCTCGTTGTCTTCATCGTGTTGCAGAACGAGGCGCTCGTCTCTGGGCGGCTCTTCCAGGTTTTCTATGACTGCTGGCTGACTTGGAATGTTGTCATCTTGTGTTTGCTGTTCATCGTGAACGCCAGTCTGCGCTTGTTGCGTATTGTACCAGTCTGCTATTTGTGGAGCAAAGTATAGCGTCCCGCAAAGAATGGCTGTGTGAATGAGGTCTTGGTACAGAGGTGTATTTGTATTGGTAAATGGCAGTAGAAAATTCAGTAGCGTGACCGGGAGAGAAAGCAGGGCGCCCATGGTTAGTCCTGGGGTAGGATGAGTGCTCGGCGGTGTTGTTCTTGCTCAGCACCCAAATCTGATCCGGATCAGAGTAGACTGAGGGTGGAGAAAATGTACTACCGATTTCTGAGGCTTCGAGACTGCCTAGCAATAGGTGTGATGTTGGAGTGTCGACGCAGGACGGAAGAAGGATGATCACGAATCGGCTCGCGAATGAGTGACGGAATTAGTGATGCAACGTCTGTGCTGGTAGCGGTAGGGCTGAGGGCGCTAACTGTGTTGCGTTAAGCTCAGTTTTTGACATGGAACTTCAAGCCATCGTGCATGTTCACCTTTGTTCACTTCCGTATCAAGGTCAGGGTTGTTCGAAGACGGGCAAAGGCAAAGGGCCCCTGTCTCGCCTTCGTCTCATGGCGATGTCTTGTGAGTGGCTGTTCGTTTTTATCCATACATGAGCATCATCATCTACGTTGACTTGTGATCTCGTGTATGTCTAGGCCAACAAGTATTCTTGACGCAAGAAGTGAATCACTGTGTATTTAGTAGGCGCCATTGGCACAGCAATTATGCCTCGCCTCATCAGTAGTTTCAACATGTACTAGAGCGTTGCGGCCGACGGCTTCGACGATACACTTTGTTAGCATAGTTTACGGCCGTAAGACTCTTGTGCGATTTGTCCACAACAAAAGTCCGCGCATGACTGGCCGCCTCTCGCATCTATTGCTTATACTGGCAATTTTTCTAAAATATGATTTCTAGTGCCGTAAGAATAGGTCGCGTCAATCGTCCGAATCGTTGTATCAAAAGCACCGAAAGCAAGCGCTGACGATGCATGCCGTGCGCCACGGCATGCCAAGCTAAACAAGGTGTGTATAGCAATTTCTCCCGAATCATAAGAAGATAGACCCGCACGATCTCTCCAATGAGGTAACATTCAGCCTTGACGCTCATAGACTATGGACGGAAAGGGATAGGTTGGCCGCAGCAACTTTGAACTTTGGACCCTTACGTGCGTTATGCTAGTGTGCAAGTAGCAAACACTATAAGCATCCCACATGTTACACATAATCTTATAAAGATCTCCTTTCACTTCTACATTCCGTCGCAGCCAAACTCAACAAAGATATTTTATAAAGCCTGACGCCCAAAACGACCTGACAGCTCTCCAGCGCTCAGGCAGACTTATCGGCAAGCGTCACAAGATGCTTGCTTGGCCAAACGACGCTGGGTTCGATACAAGTTATGAAGAGCATGATCCGGTGGACCTGGTTGTAAAAGGCACGATTCCCTATTATGCAGCAGGAGTGCTGTATCGCACAGGGCCACTCGGCTACAAAGCGACAACGGCAGATGGAAAAGTCTGGGCTGCAAAACACTGGTAGGTCGTGTCTTGAGAGGTTGGCACGGCTGATATGTGACAAGGTTTGACGGATTCTCTGGTGTTCACCGCTTCCAAATCGATTTCCCTGATGAAGGAAGCAGAGCCGCGCAAGTTCAGTATCGCTCGAGGCGCATAGTCGACGAATACCTTGAACTTGTGCGTAAAACAGGCAAGCTAGACGCGATCAGCTTTGCATCTAAGCGCGATCCGTGCGAGAGCTTTTTCAAGAAGGTTATGAGTGTTTTCAAGCCATCGTCTCCTGCGATCAACAACGTCGGCGTTACATTGTCTATAAATATGCCCTATGACAAGCCTACGATTCAGGAGAAGCCAGCTAGACAAGGCATCAACGGGCACACAAACGGGATCGAAACACTCTACACCAAGACGGACTCTACGCTGCTCAAAAGAATCGACCCGGAGACACTGGAGCCGTTGGACCTCACGAATCAGCAAAAGCTGCACCCCGAGCTCAAGGGCCAATTGTCGGGAGCACATGCAAAGTCCGACCCCGAGACTGGCGATATTTTCAACTTCAATCTCGAAATGGCATACACGAGCATCTACCGCATTTTCCGCACCTCTGCAGCAACAGGAGAGACCGAGGTGCTGGCTGCTTTCGCTGGCAAGCCGGCATACATCCACTCTCTGTTTCTCACGGAGAAGTACGTGATTCTCTGCGTATGGAACAGCCATATCACGTGGTCCGGCTCGTCCATACTGTACAACAAGAACATACTTGACGCCATAGCGCCGGTTGATGCAAGGGATAAGGCTAGGTGGTACGTGGTGGACCGAACGCACGGCAAGGGCCTGGTCGCCACATACGAGAGCCAACCTTTTTTCAGCTTCCACACCGTCAATGCATGGGAAGAGCGCAGTCCAGCGGATCCGACGACGACGGATGTGATTGCGGAGATCAGCCTCTACGAGAACACGGACGTGGTGCATCGCTTCTACTACGACAATATAGTGTCCTCAACCACAGACGCCGAATACGCTGGCGCGCGGCGGCTGTCCAGTCTGCCCATGCAGGCACAGTTCCGGCTCGCGGGCATAGAGTCGGGTGCGCGCGACACGCAGCGCGCAGCCGAGCTCGTTTTCCAGGCGGACAAGATGGTGTCGGTGGAGCTGCCCACCATCAACCCGCGCTACCTCACGCGTCGGCACAGGTTCACGTACGGGTGCGCAGACCGGCTGAAGTCATCCTTCATGGACGGTCTCGCCAAGTTCGACAATGTGACGCAAAGCAGTATTTTCTGGGAGACGGCGGGCCACACGCCGGGAGAGCCCATCTTTGTGGCGGACCCGGAGGGCAAGGCTGAAGACGATGGGGTGCTGTTGAGTGTTGTGCTGGATGGGTACGAGGAGAAGAGCTATTTGGTGGTGCTCAAGGCGCAGGACTTGACGGAGCTGGGCAGGGCGGAGATGCGTGGGCCCATGGCTTTTGGGTTCCATGGCGCGTACAAGGGAGCCAGCAGGAGGTATGACGGGGATGTATGAAGGCTGGGATGACGAGTGATGGTGTATTTAGGGGTCGGGGGGTATGAGTATGGTGGTGCGACGACATGTGCTGCGAGGGGTTTTCCGGTGTTTCCATACATACATGTACATATACCGTTTTGTACATTTACAGAGTCGGTGAAATGGAAGGAGGATCACAATCAGACGCACAGAATCTTGAAAGCAGTGCTCGTTTGCAAGACCATCTTGGCGGACCGAACAGTATGGACATTTGTAGCATAGCATGAGCATGAGGTACCGTATCTACAGGGGGCATACACGAGCCATGGGCGCGGTCATCAGACGGGACGGGCTCTGGCGCTCCGCCGCAGGGCTGAGCGTGAGGCCGGCAAGTGTGCAACTTGGGGGGCTGTCTCTGGATGCACGTGTGGCGCGGCAAGGAAGGCTGATGCTGGTGTCGTGGTCTGGATCGGGGTGCACACGCAAGACGGGGACGGTGCGTGTATCAGGATTCAGGACACAGCGCTGTTTCCGGCGTGTCGCATGGCGTGGTGTGTGCACTCTTCCCTCGCGCATCGCAGAGCCGGTCGTCTGCCTACCTACCTAGGTAGCTCACCTACATACCTAGCCGGTTGTTGTCGCGTGGTTCGCAGGTCACGGGTGGTTCGGCGGTGCAGCACTGAGCAGGTGGACAAGCCTGAAGCTTACAAGGCGGACACAGCAGATCCCAGCCATTCCGCATTGCCGCGCAGGCGGAGGTGGCGAGGACGCGAGGAGAGCGACAAGACCCCCCAGACGCCCCAAGCCAGCAGCACAGGCTACAGGCTACTCTTGTACACAGTACAGCACTGACAGCAGCACCCGGCCAGCCCATCCTGGAGCGGCCCACGCACACGGGCGCCGTCCTGACGCCCTGAGTCCTGACGCCGACGACCCTCGACAGCCCACCACACCACACCACACTGCACCACACGCCTGCGCCCGCTGCTGCTGCCGCCTCCCCTCTCCTCTCCTCCCCTCCCCTCCCCTCCCTTCTTGTCGCTGTACCAGCCAGCCCGACGTCACTCCGCCACGACTCGCTGCCCGGAACCAACGGGCCCGCTGCTCCACACCCGCATCCACATCCGCATCCACATCCACCTCCACCACCACCACCGCCGCCGCCGCCGCCGCCGCTGCGCTCTGCTGCCTCGCCCACCCATCGCCCATCGCCCATCGCGCCGACACTCGACCTGCACACGTGCCGCGCCGGCCCATTGCATCGCCCTGCTGCCATGCTGCAGCAACGACCGATGCACGGGGGTGCGCCGCCAACCTCCCTCGTCACATCACATCGCTTCGCCCTCGATGCGCCGTCCCCAGCGCCCACCGTCCTGCACACCCCCCAACACGCCATGCGCGCAGCACGCTACAATGCCTCCCTGGGCTCCACCGCAAAGGGCATCATGATTGGCATCTTCGCCGTCCTGGCCGCCGCCGGCGTCTGCCTTATCATCGCCGCCGTCGTATACTACTTCCGCTACACTTCACAGGGCCGCATCTTCCTCGACCGCTTAACTCGGCCCGGCGAGTATGACGACGAGCAGCAGTTTGCCAAAGAGGAGGCCGACGCCCTCGACGACATGGACGACTTGCAAAGAACAGAGTACATGCGTGCCAAGGGTACGCCCTCGCCTCCTCCCTCTACCCTCCTCCACCCGTCATTCGCTAACTGCGCACAGCCTTTGTGCAAGCCAATCCCCCCGAATCCGTCCAGACCGACATATCGCTTTCGCAATTCTTAGCCATCCAGGAGAAGGGCGTGTCTGCCTGGGAGTTTGAGCCTGAACTCGAGATCGCCAATTGCTTCGTCGAGGGCCGCACCGAGATCGAGTTCTTCGACGCCGAGTGCAGTGTGCAGAGCAATCTACCCATCCCGAAGCAGAACGAAGTGTATTACTGGGAGGCCAAGGTCTACGAGAAGCCCGAGAACACAAGTATTGCTATTGGTGTTACCACGAAGCCCTATCCGTTGTTCAGGCTGCCAGGTATGTCCCGGCTATCCTGCGGACCCCAGTCGCGCGACTTACTCACAGTGCCTAGGATACCACAAGGCCTCCATATCGTACATGTCTAATGGCAATCGTCGCTATAACCAGCCGTTTCATCCTACCGCCTACGGCCCTGCCTACGTGCAAGGCGATGTTATCGGTGTCGGCTACCGGCCTCGCACAGGAACTCTCTTCTTCACTCGCAACGGCAAGAAGCTCGACGATGTTGCACACGGACTCAAAACACAAAACTTTTTCCCTACCGTTGGGGCCAATGGCCCTTGTCAGGTGCATGTCAACTTTGGTCAGATGGGGTTTGTCTTCATTGAGGCCAATGTCAAGAAATGGGGTCTTGCGCCACAAACCGGTAGCCTCGCACCACCGCCGCCTTATGGTAGCGAGCAAGGCTCCATTTTACTTGATTCTGGTCGCGATGGCATCCGGGAGGGCATGGGAGGCAGCTACATGCAAGCAGGTTATGGACATGCTCGATCTAGCAGCCAGCAAGTGCGCCTTGGTCGTAACCAGCCCACCAGTCCTGGTCCCCAACGAAGCCCCACCGACATATCATTGGCAGCTCTGAGTCTGGTTGATTCCAACGACGACACTGGCGAGGGCACGAGCGATAACATGGGAACCACCATTACTGCTGCACAAGGACTGGGATTTTTACAACCCGGGGAGCTGCCACCAGAATACAGCAGTCCTGTGGGGTCGCCAAATACCAGCTTTGCAAGTCGAGGCGATTATTGGGAGGAGCGTGCTCCGCTCATGCAGAATCAACAGCGACAGGCCAACTCGAGTCCTCCCATTCCGACTTATGATGCTGCTGTTGCAGACACACCACAGATCCGACCGCCTACAATCAGAGTACGAAGCTCCACGCAAACATCACGGACCTCGCGGCCTCGAGGACCACGGTGATGCGCCCACATATTTTCTTTATGGTTTCCACACTTGATGGTTCTTCTACTATACCCCTTCGCTAGCACATTTTCTTTACAACATTGATTGGATAACTGGGAGGCATGGCATGGCATGGCATGGCATAGCCAAGGACCGCTGTGTACTGAATGAATTAGGAGTTGGCAGCAGGCAGGCGGCTTTTTGACCCAAGTTGCTGGGCGTTCCAGCGAGCATCGCGTCGCAATTGAGTTACGAATTTTACTCCACTGTCTGGAAATCACATATGGTTGGTGCATGGGACTAGACGGCGTTTTTCATTCATTCTTTCTCTACTCTACTCTACTCTACTCTACCAGGAGCATTCGAGATGGTTTATACAGTCATGGACCAGAGAATGAAGTGTCTGTTGTAGTATGTAGCCCATTAAGCTTGGATTGAACTGGATTCGATTGGATTGGATTCGATCGATTCGTTTCCTGCCAATACATGCCATTTTTCTTTCCCCTTCTTCTCCACGTCTCACATCTCTCATGCCGCAACTGCTTGACCAACAAGCAAGGACATTTCCATTCCATTCCATTCTTTCTTTCTTTTGTTTTCTATAAATGTCTCGACAGATAAATTACGAAGAAATTATACCGCCACTTGTGTCTAGACGGCTTCGTACTCAAACATCGTCGGAGTGTGATCTTATCTTGTCTCGTGCCAAGCAAAGGAAAAAAACCGTTTTGTAGGTCTTTCTCCTTGTGTGGCATCCAGCTCCAAGCCCGTGTATGGGGAGCAGTACAACAGTACAAACAGCGGGCTGAGCGAGGTAGGAGACTACATACTTGTATGTTATGTAATGTCATGTTATGTACGCAGTCTACCACGGTGTTCCAATTGGAACGGCGTGGTATGCTCCGTGGTTTACCGAGGGGATAGAGGTACTGTACATGTAGTAAATGGCGAAAGAAAGCAAGGACACACAGCGGGCCCCCGGCTCTCCAACGCACGACGCGGAAACAGCGGAGGTGCGTTATGCCGAGCGGATTTGATGTACCTACTTGACTGACTGCGCGCTATCGTACATGCACTGCACGGGAATACCTACCGTCGTCGCGATGGGCGTGTTCCTGGGACAAGGGAAAAGGCGCTGCGGCGGGGCGCTGTGTGTGCGCGGGTCTCGCAACGAGGAGAAGGTGGTGTCTTTTTTTTGAGTGGTTTTTGCACGGTCGCGATTATGTCATCTCCCCCCCCCCCCCCCAGCCACTTGCACTTCTGCCCGGGCTATACCGTGTCGAGCACTAGTACCCACGTGCGTGCCATCCCACTTGGTACTTGCAAGCCTTGCACGGCGGCACCCTTGTCCTTGAGCTCGTTGGCAAACGCTTTGGGCGGTCCGTCGACACAGGCGAGCGAGGTGCGCGGTGCGGGTTGGACTAGATGTGCCAATCAGACTTCGTGCGAGGTCTGGGGCGGGTATTGCTTTTCACGGTCGAGGCCAGGCGGGTGGGTTTTCGCGGATCAGAAAAGGAAATGCGCATGCGCACGCTAGGCGACTTCGTTGGAGTGACGGCGTACATGTACCTATGTACATAGGTATTTGGGAGTGCTTGGGTGTATTCCGCGGGGCGGCTCGTTAGTGTTTGCAGGTTAGACTATGTACACTACGCATCTCAAAGGCTAATAAGAAAGGTTGAGACGCGGTCGGCGATTTGGGTATGTATAATCGACTCACATAATCGGAAATATAGCGACTGGCTGGCTGGTGTTTGTGCACTGCCGTGTTCTTCTTCTTCCTCTTCTTCTTTCTCCACCTTCGTTCCTGCGTCGTCGTTACTTGCCCTCTTGTTTTCTTTCTGGCTCGCGCATATTCGTGTACGGCTGTGTGAGTTCTAACTTCCCCCTCGATGATGGTCTTCTCGCGCGAAAAGAACGTACTCGTGACGACGCCTCCGACGGCGCATCAAGACGCAGCGTCTGGCGCGAGCTCCTCCGTCTCTCAAGAGAAGGACGTGGCGATTGGCCTTGTGGGCGAACATGCCCGGGACATCGACCCAGAGGTCGAGAGAAGGGTGTTGAGGAAGATTGACTGGTTCTTGATTCCTGCGATGATTGTTGGTATGCACCCACACACTTGACTTTAGCAGGAGGAGATGAACAGAATGAGCTGACTGTTTGTGTCTGGGGTAAAAGGATATGGGTTGGTGTACTACGACAAAGCTATCCTGGGTTCGGCAGTGCTGTTTGGCATGACCAAGGATCTCTCGCTCAGCGTAGTCAACACGAAAACCACGCCGCCTACAACAGACACCTCGAGATTGAGCTGGGCAACATCGCTGTTCTACTTTGGTATGCTGGCGGGATTGTACCCGATGACTTTTGCGCTGCAGCGCTTCAACCTTGGGCGGATTCTTGGTGGCGTGGTGGTGCTCTGGGCGCTGGTGTGCATGCTGACTGCGGCGGTGACGACGTACCATGGACTCTACGTGCAGCGCTTTTTCCTGGGGTTCGTCGAGAGTGTTGTTCCCACGGGTTTCATGTGCATCATCTCAGGCTACTATACGCAGGAAGAGCAGGCTCTGCGGCAATCGTGGTGGTTCTCATCGACTGGTCTGTTTACCATCATTGGAGGCGCGCTCAACTATGGGTTTGCGCAGATTACTAGTGGCAGTCTACGGAGATGGCAGTACATTTACCTTCTCGCTGGATGTCTCACGTTTCTGTTCGGCATCTGGTGCTTCTTCATACCCAACTCGCCCGTCTCCGCGTGGTTTCTTACGCCGGCGGAACGCATCGTGGCGGTTGAGCGCCTTCGCAAAGGTCAGACAGGCGTTCGATGCCAGAAGATCAAGGCAAGCCAGCTCAAGGAAGCCTTCCTCGATATCAAACTCTGGCTTGTCTTCATCCTCATGGCCTCCGCATATACTGTCAACGGCGCGGTATCTGGATTCGGGCCGCTTATCGTAAGCACGTTCGGCTGGTCAACTCTCGAAAGCATTCTCTGGCAATTCCCCCTCGGAGCCTTGTGTCTCATCACCATCCTGCTTTGCGGCTACCTCTCCTCGCGCATTCCTAATATCCGCATTATCCTGCTCATCGTCAATTGTCTTCCCGTCATTGCTGGTTGCGCCATGATCTGGAAGAGTAAGTGGACGTACCATGCTGCTGCGCCCGTCGCCGGATACTCGATTATTGGAACTTTTGGTGCTGTGGTCAGCCAGACTATTGTCATCGGCATGAGCAATGTCGCAGGCGCAACGAAGAAGAGTGCCATGGCTGCAGCAATCTTCGTGGCGTACTGTGTCGGTAACATTGTCGGACCACAGCTCATCAAGAGTCAGGAGAAGGTGAGGCATTACCCGCGATTATGGACAGGTCTGATTATCTGCTACTGTATTACTATTGCAGCGGCTGTGGCGCTTTATGTGGTGTTGAAGAGGGAGAACAAGAAGAAGGATGCGATCGCGGTGGATGAAGAAGAGAGGGACAGGCTGGCATTCATGGACCTGACAGACAAGCAGAATCCGTACTTCAGGTACGTACTGTGATGGTGGTTGTAGAGAAGAGTATGCAGACCCATCTCTTGTCCCAAGATGTTGCTGGCTAGAAAGAGTGCATTTGTGCACGAGAGATTTCTATACCTGTCGGTCGTATAATGATCAACATATGCATCCAATGATTGTGGCCGAGCGAAACAACTTTGGAGCATAATTTATCCTATCCTACGGTGCGAGACATTGTCTGCACTGCTTTGTGTCACCCAGTCTGGCCTGTACCTCGATGCCACAAGTTGGGTGAAGAGTCTCTAAGATGAATATCTCTTGTTTTGCTGACAGGCTCTGTTTGGTCTTTGTTCCGATTCGGCGGCCGTGTCCGGGATTCTTGTAGTAGGTCATGCGCATAATGTACTCACTGGTCTTCGCTCATGACCAAAAATGTCTCTCACCATTCAACGGTCATTGTTGGCTGGTTCTCGCTCATCCTGTCATTGTGCTATTCGCAAGGCTGAAAGTGGTGTCGCGGAACATCATACGTAGTTCACAAGTCTAATCTACAGTCTACACGTACGCAATTGAAGCATAGATATATTAGAGCAGTAATGTCCATTGCTTCTACCATTCAATTCACAAGTGTGCATTGCTGCGCTCGATGTCGGTTCCCCACTTCACTACCGTGGGACCAATGACGCCTACCGTTTATTAGTACCATTCTTTCGAAATCTACATGTTCAGATGAACCCACCCGCTTTGCAAAGGCGAGCAATGTCGAGCATCGGTATTCACATGCTCGTAATAGTTCTGAAATGATTGGGCGGGGCTGGGATAGATCGACAACGGTCTAGGCGCGGCTTTCCTGGGCGGTTGGTGGAGGATGGGATTACACAACTCGGGACGACGGGACCTCTACTGTATGGACATGCCAGCCACTCAACCAGGGCTCCCTTGTGTCTCCCCTTCCTCCGTCCTGGCGATGGAGGTAGAAATATCGTACATGTCCCGCAGATCTACCCATCGAGCGAGTCTTGAAACGATCCACACCTGTGCTTGCGACCATTTCGCCTCTCGCTTGTTTGCGACCCGCCCTAGGAACTGTAGTCCCACAAGGCTGACGACTATCGGCCCATATCGCAGGACATGGCCTCACGTACATCAACGCCACAGTCGCGATCGCGGTCTGCGTCAGGAAGCAGCAATTCGTCCGATACCACCATGATCGATGCGCCGCCACAGCCACCCAGCCGTCCGGTACGGCTCCGCCATGCGTCGCGAAGCATGTCTTCGAGCAATGAACCGACTATCACGCTCCAGACCGCGGCGTCCGACCCGTCCTTTTCGCTCCTCCTTTCGCTGCCACGAGAACTCCGCGACCGCGTGTACTCGTATGCGCTGGCTTCACCCTATGCGCTCGAGTGGCCAGGGACGAGCCCCCCGGGCCATAAGCATGATATCAATGTCGGCCTTCTGCGCACCAACCGACAAGTCTTCGAGGAAGCAGAGCCGGTGCTGTATTCGTTGAACAAGTTTCTCTTCGCGCATCCATCCGACTGCAACATCTTCCGTGTCGTCTCATCGCCTGCGTCCAAGTACATCAACTCCGCGCATTTCCGCATACGAGAACGAGATCTGCGACTGTGGACAGGCTACCTGGGCAGCAAGTCAGCAGACAGGAGCCTGGGCGCCGACCTGCCCAAGTTGAAGAGCCTGGTGATATCCATGCGCTGCGGGAGCATGGGCAATCTGGGCCAGCTGGGCGGCGCGCATGGCCTCCACGGCCTTGCCCCCGGCGTGCAAATGCAAGTGCAAGCTGTGCAGAATGCACTGGGCCAGCAGGTCCACGCCCTCCAGCAACAAGTGCAGAACCTCACGCATGTCATGGCGAACGCGCAGCCCCTGCACCCACATCATCCGCACGCGCCAGCAACGCCATCCGCACCACAGCTCGCCGCCCTGATCGCCACACCACCGCAGAATAATCCGCCCCCGCCGCCTCCTCCCCCTCCCGCGCCCGCCATGCCTTTGGCACCGCACGCCGCCGAGCCTGGCGCCGTGGACAACGACCCCCACGCCCACCCCCTCTACTCGTCGTTCCTGCGTTTCGAGCGCGAAATGGGTCTGGAAAGCCTGTGTCTGAGCCTGCACGACACGCTGAGCACGACAAACACCAGTGTAAAGATTGTGTGTATCATGCGGGTCCCCAGACGCGAAGTGGCGAGGCTGGTTGCCCTGTATCCCGAGGAACTGAGCTTTGTAAATGGGAGCGCAAGTGGAAGTGGGAGTGGAAGTGGAAATGGAGGGATTGGAGACGCGAGGACGGTGTTCAAAAAGTTACACGGACTGGAAGTTAGTCTCGAATTGAGTGGGTATGGGGGAGATCATGAGGGCTGGTAAGCAGGGACACGTATATGACATGCACGGGATATATACGAGGGAACGATTTAATGGCAAATGGCATTGTGCTGTTGGTATCTATAACACATTGCTTGACTTGTGCAAAAAAAACCCAAAGTCATCATCTGCCGCCCATGAATTCAGGCTTGTATGCCTTGACGCCGCCCGCCTTCATGAGCTCTCGTAGCGCTATAGTCGCGTACTGGCTCGAGGCCAATTGCAGCTTAAGCACCACGGCGATCTTGTGGGCAACTTCGCCCTGCTCTTCGCCATCCTCCATTTCAGTGTCCTTGTCCGCTTGCGCTGCGTTACCCTCCGCCTCTCCCTGCTCTTTTACCCCTTCCTTGGCTTCCTGCAACCTTTGCAGATCGGTCTTGACAAACTGCTCATCTTCCTTGGTATACGCATGAGTCTCGAATTCTAGCGTTTCCAGAGGTCTCGCGAGAAACTTGCGGTATCCGCCACTCAGGCTGACTTCCCTCCACTGACGACGCATGTTGTATGGGTCCAGCCCGCCGCCCTGTTCGCTGCCCATGAATTCTTTGTAGAACTGTCCAATAGCGTTCTTGGGATACTCCACGTCGAAGCCCGGCTGTGGCAGCACGACATCCCAAATCGTGTACATGCCACTGTCGGCCTCGGTAGCAGTAAGCGGACGTGCGCGCTCAAAGTCTCTTTCTGCGGCATTTGCATTTTCGGAGCCCGTGGGGTTGATGACTTCTTCGCCATTCTGATCGATGCCTTCTCTTTCTTCGTTGAGTATGGAGATTTCTTTGTCTCTGTGCTCGTTCACCAAGACAAGATCCCCTTCAACCACCCTATCGCCGTGCGAGGTCCAGCGCTTTCCAGCGACCACGTTCCATACAAGCGATTGGTACGCGTGGACATACATGAGACGCAGAGTCCGAGGAATGGTCATCAAAGCCCCTTGCCAATCTGTGCGGCGATCATGCCGGCCGTTCTTGCTGTTTCGACTGCTGAGATGTTGTATGATGTTGCGTTCCGCAGTAAACTTCCTTGGAAGAATGTCAAGCGCCGCATTGCCCTTTGCTTCTGTTCTCCAAATGTGAAGTGCCTTGGCGCGATTGCGATCGTCCTGCGAGACAAGTATACTGGAATCAGCGCCGTTCTCAGCCGCTGCGAGAGCGGTATCACTGTATGCTAGAAGGTCCTCAACTGCTCCCTTGAGGTCGTCTTGAAGCATTTTGCGACCGATAGAGTCTGTGCTCGCTGCGAAAGAGCCGAATCGTTGCAGGCCATAGTAGTTGATGAACCCCTTTTCTGAAAAGTCTTGAATGGCTTTGCCAACTATTTCGTCGGCGAGCGCTACGCGCTGGGCAATGCTAGCATCCTCTTGACCTTCAAATTGGCAGTTGCGAAGTGTTATGGTAAACTCATTGCCCTTCAAGTCCCCAAGCTTCAAATCGTTGGCGCGATACTCATAGTCACCGATGGCAGCATTGAATAGAACCTTGTTGAAGCCATGCATGCGTTCAGCTGTCTGACGTTTGACGCACACCCTTTGCGCCGTGCATGCACGCCTGTCTTTGGTCCCGGCGAATCCAAATCCTTTAGTGCCGCAGTTGAGTTTGCTCCCCAGGAAGCCCACTACTTCCATAGTGTCCTTGTTCTCCTTATACAAGGTGAAATGAAGGTAGTCGCCGCCAAGTTCTTCCCAGCGCATTTGACCTCTGTTGCTTCTCGAATCATTTCCTGCAACATCTCGACCACCCCCCTTGCCCTTCTTCTTGCCTTGGCGCTCAGCGGGTGGTGTAGCTTTGATCCGTAAAGACTGATCCTCCTCCATGGAGCTTTCCAGCAGATTTGGGAAAAGGCGCCGTAAGGTCTTGTGCGCTAGTGTCCGTTGTTCTTTGTCGGTGATGGGTGGTGATATCACAGCTTTAAAGTCCTTTGCCTTCTTGTGTTCGCGCCTCCGTACTTGACGGACCAGAGTCACGATCTGCGTCGTAGTTTCGTGGCCAAATATGGACTCTAGTATGCTTGTGTCATCCGCACTCAGCTATATTTCTGTTAGTCTCAACTCGATTTGCGATGGTAAGCGGTTGTACCTGATCTTCAGGCGCTTCCTCAGCCTCTTTCTCAGCAACTTTTTCTGTCTTGCCTCCCTGTTCTGGCTCTTGCTTAGCCTCGGTGCTGGACAGCTGCAGGTCGGTCTCTTGCAACCCTGCTGGGGTTCCTGCCATGGCATTATCACCCAGCTCTAATGTTTGTCGCGGACCATTTTTGTTTCCGTTAGTTCCTATATTATTGCCACTGCCATTCTGCGCTGGTGTCTCCCTTCTGTCGACCTCCGTACTGGTCAAATGTACGACTTTCCCGTCGAGTCCGATTTCATTGACCAGGAAATCAGTGTACCTCTGTTTCAGCACCCCCTTGAAGCCCAGATTGTTGGGACAAACATACTCGGTAATGCCAGCCCGTATTTCGCGCTCGAGATCCGAATCAATGGCTGATTGCAGCGTTGTAGGTGTGGCTTGTCCAGTGACGGCGATCGGTTCTGAATTCCCAACAGGAGCATTATCGTCGTCGAGACGCGCGCGTTTTACCGGTCGCGCAGACTCTTCCACACGGTCTGACATGCTTCAAGGGTCAATAAAAGTGATCGTGGTAGGCGGTGGTGCACAAGTACTTTTTCTGCAATTCCAGCGGTAGCTTATGATTGAGCGGGGAATCACCTCTTTAGGTTAGAATTCCCGCCCGCACCAAAACACCACCACGTCCACCTTGCACTGTACATATTTGTGACACGAGGATAAGCAGGCAGAGATTGTTTGATGGTTCGTTCAAAATTTCTATTGTATTTCTATTGCGTACGTGTGTTAACTTGCTAACGCTGCTTTGCCTCAAAGGTACAAACAGATTCGGTCCCAAACGCCTGCCCGAGGGTATAAGTAATGCTCAACCTAGTGACATGATTTTCGTTTCTTAGCGAGTGTGCTTCCGCCATGTATAGACAGGAAAAGTAGATAACAAACTCTACATGCGAAATCGGGGCCTAGATTATACTTCAAACACGAAGCACAAGGAACGAAGTGAAGTGAACAGTGCTAGCATCCATCAAGAATGTCATCTGTTTCTGTTGCTCAAGGCCTGCTAATCACCTATGCTTGAGCAAAGATGGCAAGAGTAGCGCAGAAGTTGGAACGATTGTCGGCGTCCTTGGCGAGGCCTACACCATTGGAGGTGATCATGTTGACTGAGGCTTTGGTTGAGAGACCGAAGATGTTCACATTGGTCGAGTTCTCGATCTCGTTGATATTCTCCTGACAGTTCTGGTTGGCGACACAGACCTGATCGTAGTTGCTGAAGAAGCTGTAGGTACCGGAACCATAGTTCCAGATTGAATCACTTCCATCGGTAATTCGCAAGCCCCATGCCGATGTCATGTTCTGCGCACTAAGATCAGGATCAAAGAACTTGGTGTTGACTTTGAAAGGTCCAACAGGATTTGGCTGATAGTAGGGGGTTTCAGTCTGGATAGTACCGAACCAGATGTCCTTGGCTCCAGACATTTGGTACTGCTGGAGTTGAGAATGCTCAGAAGCGGTACCAACCAGCCAGACAGGTCCCTGCGACTCGACAAGCATACCACGACCGTTGTAAATATCGATTTGAGCGTGGTCGTCTTGGTCAAGTTCGTGGTCAGCAGTCCATAGCCAGACGTTCTCAAAGTAGCCGTTCGAGCTCTTCGTGATGTGGAGCTGCATGAAAGAACCAACACACTCCGGGTTTGGCTCATGAGGTGTGTCAGGATTCTTCTTGCAATTCGAGGACTGAAGTTTGGTGCCAGCAAATCCTCCTACACGAAAATGGACATCCCAGAGACCGGCTTGTCCCTTCTCGGCGTTGATGTTCCACTCCATCAAGATACCACCTGGGGCAGGGCCTTGGGTACTAATGATGAGATCAGACATTTCGAACGAGCCCTTATCGCCGCTTTGCTTGCCGACCTGAAAGCCAGGCTTAGGGTTGGCTTCATCAGAAAAGAATTCGCCAGTGATGAAGAACATGCTGTAGATCTCGCCAACGATCTTGACGTTTTTCTCAGCAGGGATGGTCACAGTTTTTGTGATAAGGTAAGCGCCGTGATCGACATGTAGAATTTGACCGTCTTGGAGACCATCGATGGCAGCTTGGATGGCAGCAGTATCATCAGTTGCACCATCACCCTTGGCGCCCTTGGACTTGAGGCTGACGAACTGGGAGACAGGAACGTTTTCGTACTGAGGCTTGCTGCGCTCGAACCAACCATTCTCACCAAGAAGAGCCTCAGGCTTGGAGGGTGCACCGTTGACATCGCCCTGAACACGACCCAGTTGAGCACCGGCAGCCAAAGCGTTGCCCTGAGCCCAGGTGTCGACCTTCTTGCCACCAGCGAGGATAACGTTGCCAGTGAAACCTTGAACAGCGACCTGAGATCCAGAAAAGTCCACATTGTCAAGGATGAGCGAGCCGCCGGTGGTAGGCACGCTGTTCTCGGTGAAAGACGAGTTGATGCCAATAGGCGTGTTGGTAAGCTTGCTGTCAAGCAGGATGACGGAGCCGACAGTCTGGTTGGCCGGGCTGTTAGCCATATCTAGACCGACTTTGCAGTTGTTAATGGTAATGCTCTTGTATGTGAAGACCCAGTTCCAGTTCTGGAAGATGGCAGTTCCGCAGTCATTGAAGGTCATGTTGCGGATAGTGAATTGCTGAGAACCGAGGAAGGCGCCGATAGCACCACCATTGAAGGTCAAATCAGTCATGAAGCCACCAGAGCCGTTGTCTTGGAAGATGCCCTTCTGCTCAGCACCAGCATCACCCTTGGCCATCTCGAAGACAATATTCTGCAGACTCGTGGCTTGGGATACCTGCCAATGAATACCGGCAGCTACCTTGGCAGCTGAGATGTCGATGACGAAGTTACGAATTTGACGATAGAAGTTGTTCTGGTTGGTGTACCAGTTAGCGCCGTTGCCTCCTGGGATGTAGGGATCAGCGTCAATCAAGCCCATGCCCTCGAAATTGGCCGAAGCTTTTAACACGGGCATGTTGAGTGGGTCGCCAACGAATTGAGTGTAGTAGTATTGTATGATGGGTTTGCTGACAAGGTAGGTACCGGCGGGGAAGTAAATCAGAGCAGGAGTGGTGGTTGAAGAATCGCAGCCTTGCCCACAGCGGTCACCGTCTGCAATGATCTGATTGATCACGTCGGTATCATCAGTAACTCCATCGCCCTTTGCTCCAAGCTCTTTGACGTTGCGGAAGACCTTGTAGGTCGCTGGGCTAGGGTTGAAGGGAGCCTGGCCCTGGCGCTGGATGGTCTCGAGCCAGTAGCTTGAGGCACCGGCCTGCGGTGCTTGTGGGGCGCTGGGAGCCTGCGCAACAGGGGCTGCCGAAGTCGTAGATGCAGAGAGGAAGACGCGCAGCGTCAGGAGCAACGCTCCAGCACTAAACGCGACCATGATGACCGTGCGAACGTGAAGATGCGGTCTTGATAAGCGTTGAAGAAAAGATCCCGAAGGCTGGGGAGGTAGTTGTCAGTTGACCAGCAAAAGACGAATTGATGGTGTGTAAGCGTGTTGCTATGCAAAGCTACAAATATGCAGGAAGATGTGGGTTAAGTAATGGAAGATCTCGGCAAGGAATGTGATAGAAACGGAGGCAAAGCTACGAGCAGAGCTCTACGTCAATAGAAATGAATGAAGAAGAACAATAGAAATGGAAGCAGCACAATGGTGCTGTGAGCTGACAGTGAGCCTGCGTGAAGGAGGCGGCTTGAGAAGGGGCCGCCGACGCTGTATAAGTACAGTACGGTGTATTCAAAGAGTCGACTTACAATAGATGCGTCGAGCCAATCAGGCCTGTCGAAACTCCGTGTTTCAAGTTCCAAGTAGCCGGGGTACGCTCTTCGCTGTGATGTGCTCGAAACATTTCCCTTGCCTTCGCGTGGATATTTTATATCTGCTGGATCCACATTGCTGCTCCTACGCCCTCTTGCCCCCTCCTCATCATGTCCCACCAGCGGCCGCGATCCACACAGCCTCTCATCATTCTCTCTCGCCTCATGATGAGAGCTTGCCACCACCGTGTCTGCCAGCCGCATTCCACGCGGATCGTGAGTGCCGCGGCAGGGTCCTGGAATGTGACACGGTGACCCTTGGGCGCATCCAAGATTACACAGGGCCGCGGCGGGACAGGGTGTGTCGAACCTGTCTTTGAGGTTTTTTTTTCCCGCGCGTGAAACACCAAACGGTCGTAGCGAGTAGGTGGTCGACGTTCTTTGTGGTGTCCGCGAGGCGAGTGATGCTGTACCTGGATCTAGCCGGCTAGCGCCACAATCTGAAACCACCTTCAAAACAATGCCCCTTCTGGCTCCAACGCATTCACCGGCGCTGATTGGCCACACACGCACACAACGTCTTTTGCCAGCGCTTCAATGACCGACAACCGCTGGCCAACACGTCGCAGCGGCCCCGCAAAGATCGTGCTTAGGCGCACTATGAGGCGCCGGGCTGCAGCAACGACGTTGCCTTGCCTCCTCGAGTTCTCTATGTAGTGGAGAGACGCTTGCGCAAACCAAGCTTCTCCCGTGCATGTCGATGAGGAGGCCTTGCGCCAGTCATCACAAAAGTGACCCAAAGAGGACTACTATTCCGATGACTGTGGACTCCGCGGGCCCTGCATCATTTTGGGTGAATTCAGGTTCACACTGTGCTACCAATCATGATCATCAGCGCGCCATTCAACAATTCGAACATGTCTTGATGCTCCGGTAAATTCGTAGAAAAGCCGGGGTCTGTTTGACCTAAGCATAGGTGGCACGCCATGGAGATCATTTATGCTTAACACAACCTAATTTTCATTCCAGCCAATCACGGCTTGATGTTGTTTGTTGGATGGTCTGGCCCTGTATCATAATCTGGAGGACTACCTACTTCGGAAGTGCACATCTCCCTCTAGACCAGGGCGATCATCAGACGTTGTGCGTGGTACCTAGTCAATGTGTTTCAAGGTTTTCGATCTTTTGCCGCTGGAATATCTAGGTAGCTAGACCAAAAATCTCAATCAGACTCGTGCAACTACCAGAAAGAGTGTGCATCGCCGTTAGCCCCAGAGGCTGATGAGACACCTCGGTCTTTTTCCCCATCTTCCCTGAGCATGCGCTTGATTACTTCAGCGAGGCGCTCAATGCCCTCAGCCAACAGTTGCTCGTCTTCCCACTATCATGATGTCAATATCGTCTTTAAGCCCTTCAACAATTTACGTACAGCAAAGCAAAGTCTCACACTGCCTGCAAATGACGTTCCCGCAATCTGATTGTCGCCAGGAATCTAGTCTTGTAAGCACAGAGCTTATTGTGGTGGATAGGCAGTGATCACCTCGAATATTTCGCCCTGCGGTCGACCACTTGTCAGCTTCTGTCATAGTCTGTCATTTACGCTTATTCCGACAATGGACGCACCTTCGCCACCACAACATTCTCTTCTTCCTTCGCTCGTTGTGCTAACTCGGCACCTTTCAGCGGCGACGGCAAGGTCATCCACACGAAGTAACCACCGACAACTTCGCGATCTGTTTGCGGTATGCGAACGCCCAAAGGTATCAAGTGCTCTTTGATGGCTTGTACCAATCGGCGATACCGTTTGCTGTATGCTGGCTGCAGCTGGTTGTACACGAATTGTTGAAGCTGCCCAGTCTCCAAGGTTTCTGCCACAAAGCACGCCGTTAAGTGGCTGGGTGAGCCGCCGGAACGACTACTTCCTCTGTAAGAGCGTTGGCTGTCAGTTAAAGCCCAACAGGTGATAGCGCTGTTGTCTGACAGCTGACATTGTGGCTTCGATCGGCCTTGAAGTTCCCGCTTGAAAACTCCGTGTACAAAACACATTGTGTGCTCAGGGCTGAAGGTTTGCTTACGTCTGTGATACCCCATATGCTAGCTTCGGGCTTCCTTCACACCAGCCTGTGCGCAAGCCCGGTCCGAAAATCTTGGAGAAACTACCATTTGAGACTGCATTGCCGTAACCATCAGCCTCAGGTCGATCGGCGCCTCCGTCGAGATATCTGTCGATGTCAACGATGCGAGGTATGAATGCCTTTGTCAGGGAGTTCGTGCTCGGATTGAGGCTTGACGGCCACTGTAAAAAGTCGTACACATCATCAGTGATAATGAGTGCTTCGTATTCACGTGCAAGACGGACGAGGTCCTGGCGCCTTCTCAAGCTCATCGTCTTAAAGCTTGGGTTCGAGAATGTAGGCACTGCATAGATGATGTGCTTGTACACTTTGCTCGAGGGCCGGATCGGCTTGAACTGCTATATGTGGGATTAGTAACGCACGGGTGACTATTCTCAATCACGAATATCACTTATTTCGTTCAAGTGGAGAAGATGAACTGGAATCAGTTTTCGGGTCCACCTACCGGCTCAGTGTTTCCTTCCGCCAGGGCACGGTCTTCGCTTCTTCTGATTTCTCTCCTCAGAAAGTCCAGGTCAATACCTTGATCATCCTCAGGGATGGCTCTCATCTTTTTGTGGAAGCCTGAGTCCTCAAAAATTCGGAATGACAACATGTATGCAGGCGCCACGATCCAGGCATTTCTGGTGTATACCGGATCCGTGAAGTCTTGCAACAAACAAGCAAGGTTTTGAGAAGCTCCGCCTGTGATACATATTCGATCCGCAGATATAGTATCACAAGGGCAATAAAAGTCTGTCAACCACGACGCAATGTTGTTGCGCAAGCGAGGATCACCTTGATCTGGGCCTGGTACCTGTTAGGATAAGTTCTAGCAATTGTGCGGAGAAGGTGATCATCCCGTAGCACATGGCCGGATAAGCAATATTCGGGTTCTTAAGCACATCCTGAGTGGCTTTTTCTAGCAAGTGTGTGGGGAGCAATGACACGTTAGGCCATCTAGTGCAGTCAGTTGATATTCCATTCCATAGTATTCCTAGCAAGCCGTGTAGTTCAATCTCCCACGAACCAATGACGCTAGGTGTCCAGCTGCAGAGGGAAAGAAGTGTGCACGCAGAGGCTGGAATAGAGATGGAGCTGACGAACCCCCTCAGAAGGTTGATGAGCTTCTTCGAGCTAGTCTCCGACGGCACCACATCCGGCACACTCTTCGGGTTGAATGTCCTCAATATTTTGTCAGCGACTGTTTCGCCGCCTCCCATGGCGGGCTATGCGCAGGTGCTGAGGAAGCCGTATGCAGGCAATGCAATGTGTAACCTCAGCGGTCGAATACGAGATGGCGTGGCTGGTGCACAGAGTGAGCGGGCGTAACTACTGCGCCGCACGCGTTCTGTGAGAGGCCCCAGCTTGGATCAGATGAGATGACCCGAGAGGAAATCTGCAGGAAGAGCAGTTTTGGTTGTTGAACGAGGCCTGTCAATCACGCCTTGTTGGTGTGGAGCAACTCGAGATACGTCAGCGCTCACATGGACCCTGGAATTAGGCCCGGACGTCCCTTTTCGAACAATTGAGGCTGATCCTCCGGTGTTCGTTGCATCTGTATATGGACAGCAAAGCGAGTCTTGATGCTGCTTGGGAGACGGCCCTTGTGCGGCATGTTAGACGGGGGCGCTGGCCTGTTGTCCAACACATTCACAACGTTCTGCGCGCAGCTGCGGCTCCGGCTCGCAGACACCGCCGAATAGTGGGCCGTATGCGCGGCACGCGAGGCGCAGAGGGCCGCCCCTCCATGGTCCAACTTGCGAGTACCTACATGTATACACTGTCCCTGCTGCGACTGCGGAGACGACGGAGTCTGGCGAGTTGCCGGGCAGAGTATTGAAAGAGAAAGGACAGTGCGAAAAGTGCGTCTTCCAGCCAATGGGCTGCGGTGAGTGCAGCAGGCACGCCAATAATCCGGTGGCAAAAGCAGATGCGGATGGATCAGTCGTCATCCCAGCATGCGTCCTCCACTGCGCTAGTATGGAGGTCCTTTTGGCGCAGCACGGCGGATTTGCGACAGCCTTTGCATGGCAAATATAGACCCTTAGCTCGCTCTTGACCTCCTTTCACTTTCTGTACGTGCCGGCCGTGCTCCAGGGCCGATTCTCGCCTCGTGAGGATTCTTGTTTGTTGCTTGGTCGCATCGCTGCCATATGTCACTCGACGCCTAGGATTAAGAGTCCGCCCGAGACGGATCAACCTCTCTCTGCCTGTCCCGCCCGCTGTGCCTGCTATATAGTCTACCAACAATGCTGAGCGACAAGAAGAAGGCGAGTCACCGGCTCTCGAGTCTGTTCTCTGTGGGCTCCTCGGACTCGCAGGAGAGCAGCAAGCCTCCCAAGACTTCTCCGCTCCCATCAGAGTCGAGCGGGCGCCTGACCAAAGTCAAAAAGCGCCTCTCGTCGGCGACACACCTCGCGCCCGAATATTCTCCTCCTCCACCGAAGCCTCGCGGCGCCTCGCTGTCGAAGCCCACGATCCAGCCAGTCGAGGGCCCGTCTGCTGCTCTCGCGGCCCTCGAGCCTCCGCCGTCGTTGGACGTGCCCTCCCGGGCCTCGTCCCCCCACAGCAGCCGACCGGCCACACCCCCCGCAGATGCATCCTCTGAGGGCAATCTGAAAAAGCTGCGGCGGAAGAGCAGGCTGTTTGGTGGCAGCCAGGGCGGCGATGATGCCGCCATGGGCGCAGCGCACGCCAGTCCGCTGGCTTGGATCGTCGGCCATCCGGGCAAAGTGCCCTACAACTTGACCATGCTGCTCAACGGCGAAAAGGTAGGCAATCCTGGGAATCTGGGTCTGTGGCATCGCCGGTGCTGACAACGAGGACCAGGTACCAGAGCTGTGGGACGATGCAGGTGACACGCTCGTGTACCTGTTTCCTCGCACGTCCAACAAGGGTCCCTCGTTCCGCATCGACTCGTCCGTATACGCCGCATCGCAGCTGCTCACTCGCCTCGTCCACGGCACGCTGTATAGCGACGCCCCCTTTGAGCTTGCAGACCGGGCGTCACGGCCTGTCTCGTCCGAACCGTATGCGCAGCAGTCACGCACCGCATCACCTGACCAGAGCCAGATTGGCAGCTCAGACGGCTCAAAAGGTTCGCGCGCACTGAGCGACGCCGTCGATGACGACTATACTGAGAAACATCTGTACATGCCCATCGCGTTGAGCTCTGACAATGCCTTCACGCCGCAGGAGCCGCAGCTCAACACAAAAGACACAGACACCCTGGTCTCGTATCGCAACTTCTTCGCGTTTTTGATTGGTCAGAGTCTGGTCGCAACTGATCGTCATTCCGAGATTTTCGATGTATTCCTACGCATTGCTGACATACTGTCGCACTACGCCTTCTCCAACGTGGATGGATCCACATTTGGCGAAGTCGCTGCCTCAAGCTTTGAATGTTACGTAGACGAGCTCGCACTGGCCGACGTAAGACACAGCCGAGAAAAAACAATCGAGGCTATCGTGCTCGGGGAGAAACTACGCTCCCTCTCAGTATATACCGAGGGCTTTGTGCATGCAGCTGGCAAGTTTGACAGCATCAAAGCCATCGAGTCCCCCAAATTTGCCATGATCAGTCCGAAAACAGCAACACGTCTTGCGCGGGCCTCCATGGACCTGGACAATCGTGAAGCCATCATCAACGGAAAGCTCAAGGATTTCGAGTTCCCGAACATTTTCTCTGGCATCATGAACAGCGCCATGTCGAGTGAGGGGAAGCTTGTAAGCTTCAAAAAGTGGAAAGCTGCATTCATGTCAACTAAATCCTTCATCATGGACTACTACAAAACAAAGTATGGATCGTGGCTTCCCAAGGCCAAATCGAAGAAGAACAACCTCACTGTGAACGGGCTCAACCGTCTAGTGTTACTCGATATATATCGAGACATGGCCGGCTTATATGATCTTTTCGTGGACAGAAAAAACTTGACCATTCGAACTGCCGATGGCTTTCTGACCGAGCAGGAGGGAGACGACATCGAATCTGTGGTTCATCGAGCGCTCAGAAAGGTTCTCAGTGAGTACGATCGTAGTACACCACCGGTGCAGCCACCGATCCCATTCGACTTGCCACTGTATCCCTCGTTGGGGTCCAGAACCGGGGATCCCAAGAAGGACAGCAAAGCACGCAGTAAGAAGCTCAACAAAGATGAGATTGCCAAATTGCTCAAGCAGTCTCATAATCCCGATGCGGAGCAACAAACGCCATTTCTAGAATCGTTCCGCCAGTTTGAATTCAGGCAAGCAACTGGGGCCAATCTAGACGATTTGTGGGATCTGCGGACTGGACAGTGGCTGTTCATTTATGCTGTCATACAATCATTGCCCATGTTGGTCATTGATGCGCCAGGCGTCCGCTTCACGGAGGGCGTGGAATACTTCTTGTGTGAAGTGCCTCGAAGTGGAGTTCCATGGGCTCGCGAGGACACGACGACAGCACGGCGGACATGGTTTGGCGTGGCAGGAGGCGCTCAGGTAGTTAGTCTTCCTACAGACATTGTTGAACATGGCGTCGAGGGAGTATTCAGGAGGTCACATTGTTGGAAGAGGGCGCAGCAATGGGCTGCCGACGATACCCTTCTGAACGTAGCTATGCAAGAGATGAACGCAACCGCTACCCCTCTACCTCCTCCACCAGGCCTACTTGATCCCACAGGCGCTGGGGCCAGGTCACGATCACATAGTCCTTCTGGAGATAGGCGGCGAGAGAGCGTTATGAACCTTGGTCTCGAGGCTCTTCCTCTACCTCCAGGGGTTGCTCCTCCATCCGCCAGCTCGCCCCTGTTGAGACCGGTCTCCAGCAGCGATCCTAGTAAGACATTTGATGCGATTCTAGGTACCAGCGCTGCGTCTTCGAGTCCGAAGCCGAAAAAGAAGAAGAAATGAAATCACATGACTAACTGACGGGCTGCATGATCTTGGCCCAATAACGGTTGCGGCTTATTGTTTTAATTTGTGGCTTATAAAGTCATTTCGTATTACTTGTTTCTGCTACATTGGCGGCATAATGTCCTGGCATGAGCGATGGTACATAATTCGGTAATGGAGAGAAAACGGACGTGTATGGAGAGGGTGGAAGGAGAGTGCGAAATAACAAATGACACTATTCTGCATGAGGTTGTCAGCCCCAAATACATGATCTCAGATTCTCAGATGTTCGTTATCGCGTCCGACGTATCGGCACGCAGATCGCGGATGCCGACGGTGTTGCGCCCGATATCGTTGCTGCATGCCGCTTCGCCCACACGAACACTTCATTTGCACAACGATTGCGCTCAGAGTTTTCATGAGGCTCTAGACAGTTCTGCTGCAATCGCCTCTTTGCTGCCACCATGACGTCCTCCTTGCCTGGTAATCGCGACCTGCCCTCGTCTCAATTCGATCTAAGCACTTATTGGGGGCGCGTGCTGCACTCCGCCAACATTTCAGATCCTAGGTGAGACAGCTGCGCAAAGAAGTGTGTCCTGAGAGTGCTGGGTGTGGTGAGTACCACAATCGTGAGCTTCGACTTCTAACCGTTCCATGCACATGGGTGTATTCTGATTCACTGGAACCCAAACTGACAGGGTGCACTACAGAACGCTGTTCACATCCTCCGCCGGCCTTGAAAATGCAAAGCAACTCGTTACCGCGTACAAAACGGGGAAGATCCAGGACATGACACCAGATCTGTGGCAGGCGAAGAAGACCATCGACTCGACGTTGCATCCAGGTATGCGAGCATAGCATGCTTGGGCGTCGAGGTATTTTGCTGACGAGCACGAGACACGGGCTTGCCAGTGTTTCTGCCTTTCCGCATGTCGTGCTTCGTCCTCTCCAATCTAGTCGTCACGGCTGGCATGCTCACGCCCGGGCTCGGGGTAAGAGGACAGCATTGCATTTGGCACTACAACGACTGACTTGTGATAGACTGCTGGTACCCTAGGGTGGCAGATTGCCAACCAGTCGCTCAATGTCGGAATCAACTTCTCCAACGCGAACAAATCGACACCGATGCCCACGTCCGCCATCGTCCAATCATACTTTACTGCCGTCACCGCATCTTGTGGTGTTGCGCTGGGTCTCAATGCGCTGGTGCCTCGACTGAAAGGCTTGTCGCCCAACGCACAAGTGATTGCAGGGCGCCTTGTCCCTTTTGCAGCCGTGGCAACAGCCGGTGTGCTCAACGTCTTCCTCATGCGAGGCGAGGAGATCCGGCAAGGCATCAATGTCTACCCGGCTTTGACAGAAATTGAGAAGCGCAAGGTGGACTCTGGAGAGCTCGAGGTCACGCCGCTGGGCAAGAGCAAGAAGGCTGCCACGATTGCGGTTGGAGAAACCGCCATAAGTCGCATACTGAATGCAACGCCCATCATGGTGCTGCCACCATTGCTCTTGGTCCGCTTGCAAAAGACAGACTGGCTCAAGCAGAGACCAAGGATGGTTACACCACTGAACTTGGGCGAGTAGTTCTCGGCAAAAGTGTGGATGTGCCCGCTAACACTCAGAAGGACTCATCTTCACGACATCAATTTTCGCTCTCCCGCTTGCCCTGGCAGCCTTTCCTCAACGGCAGGCAATCGATGCAAATTCGCTCGAGGCAGAGTTTCATGACCGTGGAGGAAAAGACGGCAAAGTGGAGTTTAACCGAGGAATATGATGAGCTCGCATGCCGTGTGATGTGTCGTCTACCGCTGCAGCCTGCCTAGAACATGCACGGATGATTGCCTACATGGAGATGGCGGAGCTGCGGTCCATCTCGAGCGAGGTCCATGACCACACAGGGCCGAGGGCTGGGAGTCTGGGACTCGTCGCGTGGTGCTTCCCTATGAGATGCGGCGAAGGCATGCTTCCTCGCGCCCTGATTGGCCAATAGCCGTGCGTTGGATCTCGCCGAGTGCACTCCAGACAGCTCATGCGAGAGGCCGTAAGAACAGATAGGCATGATCATGACGGAGGAGTCATGAGGCACCAGCAATTTAAGCTTTGCACGAAATGGCCCGGTCCCACTTATGCTGTGATGATGGTGAAGCGGCGATGTCAAGGTGGCCTCTGACGAAAGAGGCCACCTTGACCAAAAAGTTGCCGCATTCGACAGGGAAGCTCATGCACTTAAACGACCGCCTGGCACGACGCACGCCTGGTGCCACTCCACGTTCCAGGTACCACGGTTGCGAGCATCAGCCTCCTTTGCTTCTTCTGTTGCGCGCGTGAGCCCCTAGGAGAGGTGTATACCGTGTCGCCCAACGTGCGGCTTTCCCCGCCGCAGACCGCAACATCCCACCGCGCCTCTCCCCCACAGCGAGCTGCGCACACCGCCCTTCCTCTCACACACCACTCCCACGCACAATGGCTCCCCCCGGACGGCGGAGAGCACATTTGTCGCCAGCAGCCCTTCTGCTCGGCCTCGTCTTTCTCTTTTCTTCGACCGCTTCGGCAGCGTCTGCTGTTCTGGGTGTGGACTTTGGCACCGAGTATATCAAGGCTGTGCTTGTCAAGCCTGGCATCCCTCTTGAGATTGTCCTCACCAAAGACTCGAAACGCAAAGAAACCTCGGCCGTCGCCTTCAAGCCTCTGAAGAGCGGGCCTCTGTCCGCAGGCTCCTATCCCGAACGCTTCTACGGCTCCGATGCCATCGCACTACAAGCCAGATTTCCGGGCGACGTATATCCCAACTTGAAGCACCTTCTGGGCGTTGACAGCAACAGCCATGTCGTCCGCGAATATTCAGAACGCTATCCTGCGCTGCAAATCACGCCCACCGAGGGCCGCAAGACAGTCAGCTTCAACAGCGGTGTATTCGCCGAGGGCGAGAAGGCATACACAGTTGAGGAGCTCTTAGCCATGGAGCTGAAGAACGTGAGAGAAAATGCCAAGTCGTTGGCCGGCAAAGGCTACGATGTTCAGGATGTCGTCTTTACCGTCCCATCATTCTACACCGTCGAGGAAAGACGCGCGCTCGAGGTTGCAGCACAACTGGCCGGTATGAAGGTCCTCAGTATGGTCAGTGACGGCCTAGCCGTTGGAATCAACTACGCAACAGGCAGGACCTTCCCAGACGTGACCAAAGATGGCAAGCCTGAAATCAACCTCGTCTACGATATGGGTGCTGGATCTGCATCTGCTACGATCCTGAAGTTCCAGGGCAGGACTGTCAAGGACGTCGGCAAACGCAACAAAACGATCCAAGAGGTTCAGATGCTCGGCACTGGCTGGGACAAAACCCTTGGAGGCGACGCTCTGAATACTCTTATCGTTGAGGACATGGTTTCCACCTTCCTCGAGCTTCCTGCTACAAAAAGCGCCTCCATCACTGCAGACCAGGTCAAGACCCATGGACGCACCGCCGCCAAGCTGTTCAAAGAGGCGGAGAAGGTCCGTCAAGTGCTCAGTGCCAACACAATAACCTCGGCATTCTTTGAGAGCTTTTTCGAAGACATTGACTTCCGCTACAAGCTATCTCGATCCGATTTCGAGAAGCTCTCCGCATCTTATGCTGCGCGTGTTGACAAACCCATCAATCAGGCTCTAGAAGCTGCAGGGCTGACCTTCGATGATATCGATGCCGTCATCGTCCACGGAGGCGCTACGCGTACACCATTTGTGCAAAGTCGCCTCGAGACCCTCGTAGGCAAGGGCAAGATCAGGGCCAATGTCAATTCTGATGAAGCGGCTGTTTTCGGCGCTGCTTTCAAGGCAGCGGGACTCAGCCCTTCCTTCCGTGTCAAAGAAATCCGTGATTCTGACACCCAAGGTTATACCCATGGCATCCAGTACAAGTTCAACCTCAAGGACCGGGACCAGAAGATTTTCACGCCAAGCACCAAGTTTGGTGCGACCAAGGACCTCCCGTTCCAGATGATGGGTGAATTTGAATTCACCGTCTACGAGGCTGTCCCTGGAACAGCGGGAGAGCTCACAAAAGAGCCTGTCCTTCACTTTCAAAGCGGCAATCTGACCAGTGTTGTTACGAAGATGATTGACGAGGATAAGTGTGATCGCGATTCTTTCAACAACTTTGTTCAGGTGCGCCTAAGCCCTATTACCGGTACTCCGGAAATCCTTTCCGCGTGGGTTACCTGCGAGAGCACTGAAGAGGCCAAGGGCGGTATTGTTGATGGCGTCAAGAACCTGTTTGGCATGGGTGGCAAGAAGGATCAAGAACCCCTCAAAGATGCTGAGAGCTCTTCCGCTTCTGCTTCATCGTCATCATCGTCGAAATCATCATCTTCCAAGACGTCTGCCGACTCGAAGAGCACCGAGGCTGCGAAAGAAGGGGAGAAGAAAGTGAAGACTATCAGATCCGCACATACCTACGATGTGAAGCAACTTGGCTACGAGAAGCACCCTCGCAAAGAACTGAAGAGAATGCAAGACAGGTCAGTTTTTAAATAGCGCCACGACCATAGCATACTGACATACCCCAGACTTGCTGCCTTTGACGCGTCCGACAGGTCTCGTCGCGTTCGTGAGGAGATTTTGAATTCTCTTGAAGCATTCACCTACCGCGCGCGTGACTATCTAGAGGATGAGACCTTCATTGGTGCTTCAACCTCAGCAGTGCGATCAACGTTGGAAAAGGCGCTCAGCGTCACCTCTGACTGGATTCACTCTGAAGGTGCTGAAGCTACCGAAAAGGTGCTCAAAGGGAAGCTTAAAGATCTCGAGGCTATCGTCAACCCAGTGCTCAGTCGTAGAGATGAGACAGCCAAGCGACCAGATGCCATTAAGCAGCTGAAGGACACAATTGCACATATCAAAGAAGTGGAACAACTTGTGGAAGGCCAAATCAAGACGCAGCTCGTCCAGAGCTCTGAGAGCAGTGAAGCTGTATCCAAGGCATCTGAGGCATCTGCTTCCGCGGCCTCTGCGTCAGCTTCGGCTGATCCAATAGACGATCTCGAGGACGAGGATCCGTCAGCCTCAGCACCTGCCGAGCCCGAAATTACTGATGTCCCTACCATTTACACCGACTCAGATTTGAAACATGTCCAAGAAATTCAGGCCTCAGCGCAAAAATGGCTTGACGAGAACGAAGCTAAACAAGCGAAGCTTGGTGTAACCGACGACCCAGCATTTACCATCAAAGAACTTGAGGCAGAGAAAAAGAAGCTTGATGACGCAGTCATGGACATGATGATGAAGAAGATGAAGCACTTCAAGCCTCCGAATCAGAACAAGCCAAAGTCGAAACCGAAGGCCAAGCCCTCCAAGAAGAAGGCAGATAAAAAGTCGAAGAAGGCCGCCAAGGAGGATAGTGCTGAAGCCGACTCTCAAGCACAAAAGGAAGAGATGGAGGCCGGTGATATCAAGCACTCGTCTTATGGTGGTGAGGGACCTACAGACGAGGAGCTCCAGGAGGCGCTGCGAAAAGCCGGCATCAACACGGAAGGCGTCAAGCTGAAGAACTTTGGACACAAGGATGAGATTGAAGATGATAAGGGACGTAAGCTCAAGAAACTCGACATCAATGCGGACTCCACGGAAGAGGAGATCCTGGCTGCCTTGGATGATATTACCAACGGTGGGGCTGGAGGCAAGAAGGAGGGCGCACATGATGAGTTGTAAATTCGCAGCAGAAGATTTGTGGTGGAAGGCGCGAGGATTGCAGTGATGTATGTGTAAATGCGACATGTGGCGAAGAAGAGGCAGGAACCTAGTATTTTGATACGAGTCTCAATGAAATAAACTTAACAGCGCCTTTATTGTTTAAGAATGTGAAGATGATCATGTGTATCGAGAGCTTCCTGTGTTCACGATTTGCAAATAGAAATATCCGCTAGGTACCGAGCTATCTTGGAAGAAGAAAATCGTAGTGGAAAGGGATGCATCTAAATACGCCCCATGCCTCAATTTGAGCTGATGGCTACGTCTCACTCAGACTTGTCCCGTTGGACTCAGACAATCAAGTCTGAAGCTCCCAGACTCATGCTGTGGCAGCAATATCACCAGTCACACCCTGCGCAGTACGCAGCAAGCCGTCCATTTCGCACTCTCGGGGCGCCGGAGTGTCCCAGTACGGCGCGTTGAACAGATAGGGCACTGCTTTCCTCTGTCCCGCAACGACACTCGGCGCACTCGCCCAGTTGAAATACTTGTGACACGCCATGCACAACATGCTATCACAGCCGCCATCCTTTTCAATCACCAGCGCGCAGTTGGGGCAGCGGCGTCCATCTTTTGTCTGCATGAGCTTGAGCGTTTCGAGTTCCGGGTGCGACAGCGTCTTGTCGATGCTCCGTGCTGCGTATTCGGCGCATGTCTGGTCTGGGTGCCACTGCACGTTGCATTGTGCACAGCTGCGATGCGAACACTCTGTGCATGTAACCTGGGGGTAGCCGGCTGCCTGGGGGTCTGGAAGGCCCTGTGCCCCGCATGACGGCGACACGCAGGTGAAGAGCATGGGCACAGCGTCTTGTTTCCAGACTTGGAACATGGCGAGGTTGAATTTCTCGAGAGTGGCGTTCAGGGGGGAGAGATACGACACGATGAACTCGTGGGTCCAGGGCTGGGTACACGAGGGCTCAAGACAGCCTGTGTACAGTTGGCGTGCGCCGAGCATGTCAAGGCGGGCAGACATGGAGGCGCTGATGCAGGATTTGCAGACGGGTCCGGTGGTCTTCTTACGGGGATTTGGAGCAAGGTGGTCGATGCAGTTGGGCGGAGCGCCGGACTCCATCGTCCATCCTCTGCGTCTTAGGGGAGACCAGGGGACGAAGTGTGCGGCGGGCTGCTCTTCTATACAGATACGGCATGTGTAGTGAGTGGGTGGTGGACGGCGAGGGCGAGGGCGCGGATTGGGATTTGGTTTACGCTTGGGTGTCCATGGGTCTGCACGTGCTCGCCGCTTCGTTGGCTTGGTCACTCTGGATGCATGTGAGGTAGCGAGAGTGCTCTTGGCAGTGTTGGAGCGAAGGACGCGTGTACTACCAGATGGCGGAGGCTGTATAGGTACCTTGACAGCTCCACGTGACCTTAAGACGCGGGGAGCCAGGCCATCTGTGCTCTTGCGGGCAGTTTGCTTTGTCCGCGCCATGAGTCGAGTCGCTCGAGATGTATGTGTACCTAGGTAGATATGTGTGGGACTGGTCAAGCTTCAGTCGAGTTCTGTGCGCGCAAGTGTCGGAGAAAGAGTTGTGCGATGGGGCAGGTGAAGCAGACCAGGCTCGTATGGACAGTGGGTGTGCCATCCAGCCTTTCTACTTATCTAACAAGGTCGTTCTATCATCTTTCACACCGACGGCTGCTTGGTTGCCTGGCTCTACAATAATGCTGTCTGATGAATGGTCGGGGCTAGTCGCAAAGCGTTCATCATCCAGGCTGTAGCCTTCAGGCGTTCACTGCGTATCCGACGATGAGTCATTATCTGGCTTGCTTGATGGAGTCTACCACAGCCATCTCCAGGCCGTAACATCACAGCCGGCTTGACTGGCGTGTTCTCATTGGACCGAACGCGGTGTGGGGAGTGCAAGAGTGCAAGAGTGCAATCACAATGGTGCGAGAGCGCAAGAGGTCTCGGATGCCTGGCGTTAGCGCCGTGCAGGGGTCCCTCTTGCGGGACAGGGGTGTGCGGTGCACAGATCCCCCGAGACCGACTTTTTTCCTGCGACACCAGACGGTGGACGCAGGACGCAGGACGCAAACACTCAGCCCGACTCCTCGACTGCACGAACAAAGGCAAACATGGCGCCCAGATTCGACGACGACTTTGTCTTCACCATCTCCGACCACGATGATGTGTCCGACGATGGCGGCGCCGAGGAAGCCACTGCGGCGAGCGCGAAACTAGCTGGAGCAGGAAAGAAGAGAAAATACACCGAAGATCCCGACCTCAACATCAAGCCAAAGGAAGTCTCCTCCAAGAAAGCCAAGAAGGAGAAGAAGAAGAAGGGCAAGACCGCCGAGCCGCAACAGGAGGATGACGAGGTCGAGGCAATGCCGGAGCCCGGTGAAGACGTGGAGCAGAACGACGACATCGCGAGCGACTTTGAGTTCGCCGTGGGCGACATTGATACTGGCTTTGTCGAGGAATTTGACGGCTGGGGCAATGAGAATGGCACCGTAGCACAGGAATCAGGCAAATTGAAAGGCACCGCAGTGGACGTTGACGACATCATCGAGCGCAGACGACACAAGCAGATTGCACAGAAGGCTGCTAAGGCTGCCTCTCCCGATGGTTCTGACGATGGCGACTTTACTGGCTTCGGTGACGACGACGAGTTGCTCGCCGAGGACGGATTTGGCATGGGTGCGGGAAGCGAATCAGAGGATGAAGACGAAGTGGATGGCGAACAAGGCTCGCAGGACGAAGAAGACGCGGACGAGTCGGATTCAGGGAGTCATGCTGCGTCAGATGATGAGGAAGCGCAAGCCGTGCCGCACCCCATGGACATGGAAGGCGCCGATTCTGCGGAAGAGGATGCCAGTGACGCAGAGGATGTCGAAGAGGCAAAAAAAGCAGCAGCCTTCTTTGCGCCCGAGGAAAGCGTTCCTATCAAGAAGAAGAAGGGCGCAAAAGGTAGCGCGGGATCATTCCAAGCTATGTCGCTATCAAGACCGATACTTCGAGGTCTGGCGTCCGTGGGCTTCACGGAGCCAACACCGATCCAGAACAAGGCAGTGCCTATCGCTATGCAAGGCAAAGATGTTGTTGGAGGCGCTGAGACTGGTTCCGGCAAAACGGCTGCTTTTCTCATACCCATTCTCGAACGTTTACTGTACCGTCCAAAGAAGGTGCCCACCACAAGAGTTGCTATTTTCATGCCGACTCGTGAACTGGCAGTGCAGTGCTTCAACGTCGCAACGAAACTGGCATCCTTCACGGACATAACCTTCGCATTGATGGCTGGTGGTTTCTCATCAAGAGAGCAGGAAGCCGTGCTCAAAACAAGACCGGACGTGGTCATCGCCACACCTGGTCGTTTCATTGATCATATGCACAATACCGCTGCCTTCCAAGTCGAGCATCTTGAGATTCTGGTCCTTGATGAGGCCGATCGCATGCTCGAGGAGGGTTTCGAGAGCCAGCTGAACGAAATCTTGACGACTATCCCCAAGTCGCGGCAGACAATGTTGTTCTCCGCCACCATGACGAGCTCCGTTGATAAGCTGATTCGTATCGGCATGGACAAGCCCGTGAGGCTGATGGTTGATAGCAAAAAGAACACTGTCGCAGGTCTGACGCAAGAGTTTGTGCGGTTAAGACAAGGCAGAGAGGACAAGCGGCTTGCCTACCTGATGTGTATCTGCGAGAAGATCTACACAGAAAGAGTGATTATTTTCTTCAGGCAGAAAAAGGAGGCTCATAGGGTACGTGTCGTCTTTGCCCTTTGTGGCATGAAGGCGAGCGAATTGCACGGCAACATGAGCCAGGAGCAAGTAAGTGGTGCCATCCATGCCAAAGCCACACAATGCTGACGTGTTCAAGCGTATTCAAGCCGTCGAGGCCTTTCGCTCAGGGAAGTCGGCCTATCTACTAGCTACTGATGTCGCTTCTCGAGGTCTTGACATCAAGAACGTCTCTACAGTCATCAACTACGAGGCACCTCAGAGTCATGAGATTTACCTCCATCGTGTCGGTCGTACCGCTCGTGCTGGAAGGACTGGTCGAGCTTGTACGCTAGCCGCAGAGCCTGACCGCAAGGTGGTCAAGCAGGCTGTCAAGGCTTCTCGTGATCAGGGCGCCAAAGTGGTCAGCCGGCAAGTTCCTGCAGAAGAGACAGACAAGTGGATGAAAAAGCTTGAAGAGCTCGAGGACGAAATCGAAGAGGTTCTGAAAGAGGAAAAGGACGAACGCCTGCTGAGCATCACTGAGCGGGATCTCAAACGAGGCGAGAATCTCATTGTGCACGAGCACGAGATCAAGTCTCGACCCAAGCGCACATGGTTCGAGTCGGAGAAGGACAAGGCATCTGAGCGACAAAAGGGGGCTGCAGCACTCAATGGGCCGGACGGAGGGTCGGTCAAGGAGAAAAAGAAGAAGCTGAGCAACAAGGACAAGAAGAAGCTTGAGGCGAAGGATGTCCGCACCGAAGGAAAGCAATGGAAGAAGGGCAAGGCGGATCGCGGGCTTAGCACGGGCAAGGCAAAGGAGAAGGCGGCGCACGTCAAGAGCAAATCAAAGAAGATTGCTCAGAAGACAGCATTTAAGGGGTTTGGGAAGTAAGGTAGACGTGGAGTATGTAATATGGGCAGTTGTGCGGCACACACTGGCAGCCACGATGAATTGTATGACACAAATGTCCATCAGCCATGATATCTATCAGCCATATATCTATCAGCCATATATCTATCAGCCATATATCTATCAGCCATAATGTCCAGGACGCAGGCGTGGTGATGGGTGCACACTGCACAGTATGTGGTAGTACTTAGGTACATGTAGGTAGATACCTAACCTCACGTATGCCAAGCAGCCCCCTTTTTTTCGAGTTTAGGCCAAGTGAGCCGGGAGCTGGCGGACGAAAAGCCAGCATGACAGCAAGCTGCGGTAGGCCAGGCACCAACGGCTCCCAGCTTACCTTAAGGCTTACCTATGTATTTCTGACACACTGCACACACCAGTTCTCTCTCCAACACTGTCACACTGTTTCGCACTTTGGTCTCGCGCTTTCTGCTTCACGACGCGTCGCCATCACGGCCAAGCTACGGGCTAGGTATCCGCGTGCGTCGAGTCCGGCTTCCTTATCGTTATCGGGGACTTGCGGCTTGGACGACTTTGTCACGATCGACGGTGCCACGGCCGAGTCGCAGCACAACAGCACAACAGCACAACGGCACAACCACTCTGCCGACAGCCACTCTCCATCACTGCCACAGCACATCACCGACTCGCACGGCCCCCTGCTAGCCACGCCCACGCTGCCATCGCCTGCCCACGATACCTGCACGCCCGCAGCGCGCAGCCACTCGTCGCCGTGTCGCTGTGGTAGAGGAAGCCATTTGGCCCGGACGGAAGTTCCGCTGCGCTCGTGGAAAGCTGCTCAGTCAACCACCTGGAGCGAGCAGCTGTGTCGCAATGGCGGCGGTACAGAACAGAACCAATGGCAACGGCGCTGCCGTGCAGCCCACCAGCTCGCGCGTCGACGAGGAACACGAGAACATCTTCCTCTTCATTCCAAACTTGATCGGTGGGCACCACTTGCTTCCTTCGCCGTGTACGACGTCTAACCGTGGGTGACAGGCTACTCTCGCGTCGTTCTCGCTCTGGCATCCCTCTACTACATGCCGCTTCATCCGCGCACATGCTCTCTCCTGTACAGCATATCCTGCCTCCTCGACGCGCTAGACGGCTATGCAGCCCGCTCCTTTGAACAGAGCACCAAGTTTGGCGCTGTCCTGGACATGGTCACAGACAGGTGCACCACCACCTGTTTGCTCGTCTTCTTGGCCCAGGCATTTCCTCGATGGAGCATCGTCTTCCAGGCGCTCATCTCCCTCGATCTCGCCAGCCACTACATGCACATGTACGCTACCTTGAGCATGGGTGGGGGTGACCAGAGCCACAAGAAAGTCGACTCCAGCCGCAGCTGGGTGTTGAACCAGTACTATACCAACAACGTACGTCCTCTTCATCTCAGTCACAATCAAAAAGCACATCGGGCTGGCCCGCTGACATCACACACAGAAAGTCCTCTTTACCTTCTGCGCCCTCAACGAACTCTTCTTCATCGCCCTCTATCTTCTCTCCTTCTCGTCACCCCTGCTCTCGCCGACCCTCTTCTCTGACCTCAAGAACCCTTCTTCTCTCCAGCCCGGTTCGCCTGCTGCCCCTAAGCCCTCAGTCTTCTTCGCCAGTCCCTTCTCAGCAGCTGCCATGGAAATGGCTCGCGCAAACAAGATGAGCTCAACCGTACCATGGATCCTGATGATAGTATCAGCTCCGGTCATGGTAGGCAAGCAGATCATCAACGTTGTGCAGATGGTCAAGGCAAGCCAATGGCTAGCGGAAGGAGACATCGCGGCAAGGCGGAAGGCTGGTCTCCCCAGAAAGACTCTGAAGGCGCAGTAGGTTTAGTACGGGTCTTTGCAATCATTCTCAACGCTTCTTGAAAGCTCTTTGCACTTCCCTCGTGCACACGAGCAACATATTATCATATATTCACACATGAGCTAGGCATATTCGGCTGCGTAGTAATAATGCTGAGCCGTGCTTGACACACGAGATTGTGGAATGCATGGGACATAGACTTGGCGCAGGTTAGGCATTGAAAAAAATACGTTCACTTGAGTTCCGGGTCAAACATGTACGTTTGTATTGTGTGAAGTTGCGCCACACAATTCAGACTTATCTTCCTCGACCATGTAATCCCGTGCTCTACTCTCACTGGCTTTGGATCGCGGACACAAAAGACTACATAGGTTTTCTCCTCCTTCAGCAGTCGTCGCAGGCGCATGCGCACTATCCCTACCTAGTTAGATAGATTCATGTTGTATCTACGCATATACTCATGTCGTCGCAGCAGGCGCCTCCTCAAGGTCGTACCAAGTATACGTCTCAAGCCGCACAGTAACCACAATCTCGCTCGAAGCTCACAATTCCCATCGCGCGAGGTCGTCCGCATGGGTCGTTACCAACGCCCACCAACATATCGACACCGGCATAGGCAGGCTTTCACTGGACACAGCCACAATGGTGTCGAGCACAGTCCAAGCATACCACCCTCTGCATCCTGCAAACTAGCAGTGTCGGGCTAGCCATGTCCCACCTGATAACACTGTTCATATGTTCCTGTTGGATCGAATCGGGACGGCGGGAGAAGGGACACTATATAAAAGAAAATTTCGTTCGTGGATTTTCAGATATATAACATCTCTAACAACTTTTTTGATGTAATATCGCTTTTACAGTCTCATTATGCCTTTTTAAAGACTACGCTTTGCTAGCATGCTATAAGAAGCACACAATAGGTAGTAAGCTACTAAAATTGATAGGCCCCTAGCTGTTTTCAACATCAACCTTCATGACTCCATGTCCGTGCGCGACTACCTCGTTCACTTCGACAGCGTCATTGGAGATGTGAAGGATGATGACTTTGGAATGCATCAGAATGCATGACGTCAATGTAATCGAGCTGTGGTAGTGTAAGAGTCTAGCATTGTCTAGTGGCTGAGTAAAGGCTAAGACACGAGAAGGTGGTGGTGTACGATAACAACGTTTACATTATGGTACCTTGCTTATGATTTGGACTTGATTTAAATAAATTGGGAGTTGTATATTACTGAGAGCAGTGCTAGGTAGGCATTACCGTATGATCTTCTCTACATATAACCTTCACTCTCAATAACCTTTATTACTGACAACCTTTACTATTAATTGTGGTATTTTTGAAATTCCGCTTCGAAAAATCATCAACGCGGGTGTCACATTGCCTGAAATAGGGTGCCACGATGTTGACATTTAATCTTGTTGATTTCAAATATCTTGTAAAAGAGATGCGCGGCTGTATAGACCTAGTTGATTTCGCTCAACTACAGATTACCAGATCCGATACCTAGATCCAGAGGAAGGTCAAAACGGGTGGATTGACATTTACGACGATGACTTTCTTCGAGAGTCTGCGCTCTTCTCCAACATACCTTCAAAAGAGACGGACAAATTTGCTACAACGCCATCCGGCAAGAAACCCAAGCGCCCGATCCCAGGGAAGTCTCTGTATGCCATCGCAGAGCACAGCGCCTACCTTACATGTCCTGCAAATCTTACCGCTGTAAAGTTGTTGCGCTACTCAGGTACTTTGCTCACGACACCGAGTCGGTTAGATCTTGGTGTTACGGTTGCAGAGTGTTGGACGTGTGATCTTCTATTCTGGAGCAGAGCAGACCGAGACGAGCATGACAGGGAACATCATTCAGATACTTGTATTTAGTTAGTTAATAAGCTCAAGATTACAAGCAACCGGTCAAACATGACACTATAGAGAGGTAGTGAGTGAGAGAAGATGTGTTGTCACATGGCGAACCTAGCACCTGCCCACCTACCAACATGCACCTACCTATCTGGTTGCTTGTCTCCGCTTCTGCATCTCTATACCTGCTCCTTCGCCGCATGATTGCGACCACAATGAGCCTCCATCTGTCGTCTCTTTTACCGTCTGCGGCACACACATCCCACGACGAGGACTGGATTCATCTCTCCGTCGGGGAGTGTAACAACGCCTAGTAAAAAGAGCTTTCCAGCTTCATAGTGATCCATGAGGGAAATGAAGTAGCACATCGAAGTGATATTAAAGTAATTGTAGTCTCTAACCTGAAGAATCGACGATTTGATTGCAGTTCTTGTGGTGCTGTGGCAGATACATAGCATTGGTGTACTCAAGTCTGACAACACTTACAAATGAGCTTCTTCGGTATGGCGCGTTGAATGGAATAAATGCATGAGGCAAAAGGCCCGAGGTATCAATCTATCAAATAACGACAATCTTTCCAGCTCGGCTGTTGTCTAGAGCTTTAGAAACAGCTTCAGCGGTCCAGCTCCATCATTGCCTGTCGAGCCTACTACAGAGCCAGAACACCGGCAAACACAGCAGCGAAACCAGCGCCAACCATAGCTATGGCCTTGTCGGGGGCAGCACCAGTTTGAGAGGTAGACGCACCAGATGCGCTTCGGGTGGCGCTTCCGCTCAAGCCAGAGGTGGTGGTAGCGTTGGGACCAAGGATAGCTTCGTTCAGAAGACTCTGGTACAAGGCATTCTGCTGATCGTAATAGCTCTTGATGTCGGAAGGAAGAGCGGTGTACCAGTCGGGCACCGTAGTGTAGGTCTCAATGGCGGTGAGCTGGGTGACGCCAGGGGGGATGGAGTAGGTGGCAGTCGCAACGAAGGAGCCCAGAACAGCGCGCGCAGACGAAGCGGCGGACACGGCAGAAGAGTCTGCGGCGAACTCGCCAATCTTAGAGGTGACGAAGTTCTCGAGAGATGAGATGAAGGACTCGGGATTGGTGAGCGCTGACAGATCTAGCGAAGCAGTTAGTGTGCGAGGAAGACTGCCGTGCGGCTAGGTACTCGTACCCGTGGGTGTTGGGATCTGTGTGATGACGACAAATTCAGCAAGGGCTGAAGAAGCAAGCACGGCGGCAACAACTGCGATATTCTTGAACTGCATGGTGGCGTTTGTGTTTGGCTAGAACGAAAAAAAAGATGCAAGGCAAGGAGCAGTGATTTGTTTGGTGTAGTATGTAAAAGAGGAGATTGGAGAAGGCAACAATCCAAGTGTGGGAGCAAGGCGCTGGGTCGAGTTTTATCCGGCGACGAGCTGTAGTGCAGTGCTCGCCCTGAGCGACTAAGAGGCGACTCAGCCACCAGCTCGTCTCCATGACGGCAGCGCAAGGCAGCCCTCAGCTCGTGCTCGCCTTGGTGTACAGACAAGCCAATCTGGCACACCTGCGGCTTTCATTGCGAGGCTCAGGAGTCAGGGGGTGCTCCGCTGTGTTGATCTTATCGATTTGAGGCCACAGCACGGCCTTAGCGCCATGCTCGCCTAAGAAAATGTCCAATAATAGCGCACTCCACAGAACGCAGCCTCTCCCCACTTCCCATCACAGCCCATTTCCTTCTGCCTCGTCACTCGGTCGCTCTGCTCGTTGTGCCAACCATAATGCCCTCCTCGCTCGTCTTCTTGCCAGCGCGTTCTCGATGACCAGATGACGTGTCGCTGACATCTTCCAAAATGGTCAATGGGTTGCTCTCTTTGCTCTCTTTCCAGCCTATGTAACCGAAGCCGATGATGACGGCGATCCAATACAGGTTGTACGAGATGACGGAGCCATAGGTCGCGCTGTTCTGCCATCCAAACAGACTGTTGAAGATCCCCCACCCGCCTACTCAACATGTTAGCACGATGAATACCTACTATGTAGCCAATAAATGCTGCAGCACAACATACCATCTCCGTTGGATACAGGCGAGCAGCACTATATCTGGTCAGCTCGGGTCCAACATCCAACAAAGACGATACTTACATTAACATGCCAAACACTCTTTCGAATATCGTACGATCCTATAATGTGTGAGCCTTTATGACAGTCCAACCATCGATTCATATGCTTACCTGGACCGGCACCTGCTTCAACAGAACCCTCACCGGCGAGTTTTACCCATGCATTCTGCTCAAGATCCCAAACGCCTTTAGAGAAGAGGCCAGCCGCTACAAGATACAGGAAACATGTTGAGATGACCAAGAAAATCTGAAGCGACGTCTTGTTGCCGCCTTTGTAGATGAGATATCCAATGAGTGCACCTGCGCCAATGCCGCATACTACGGCGAGCGGGAAAGAAGTTGCTGGCAGCCCAAGGCCAACGCCAGCAATGAACAAGACAGCCTCGATGCCTTCTCGAAGCACGGTGATGAATGGCAAAATGAACATTGCATACTTCTCGGACCATCGTTTCAACTTGCCCTTCATGGGCAGCTTGGAGTCTTTTTCTTCGAGGACCTTGGCAATCTTGACCCGCCATTTGTCTTGCAGCTTGCTGACGCGAAGAAGAGCAGCGCCCATTATGGTGATGATGACGCTGGCGAGAAGGGAAAAGACGCCTTCCCAAATATACTCTGCACTCTCGAATACGTTTTTGCCAGCTGTGTAGAACGTACCGATGACTGCGGCACAGATGATGAAGCAGATCAAAAGACCTGCCCCAACGCCAAACCAGATTTGACGCACCAGTCGCCTTCGAACAGCAGCATCGTGCTCCGGTCCCAAGGTTTGTTTCAGGAATGTGAGGAGGACAGAGACGATGATGCTTGTCTCTAGGCACTCTCGAAAGCAGATGAAAAAGACTTGAGGGTGGTCAGTGTAAGGTGAACCTGTGCCACCTTGGCAACCACTGACCTGGTACTGCAAACACGTTTGGCATTTTGCTTGCTTGCGTCGACTCTGTGCTCAGTGGTGGCTGCAAAGAGCAGGCAAAGATCTGATAAAGAGAATGAGGGGGAGCGAGGAACGGAAGAATCTAATCAGATGAGGTGCGTCCCAGACAGAACGCTGTCTCCGCGGCCTTGAAACCAATCAATTCTGGTGAGTCCCGCTAAGTGTAGCCGAACGTCGAGCGTGCATGCACGAGACCCTGCATTCGAGGATTGGGTTCCTACACAACGACAATATAGACTCGCCAGTTAGGCCTGCAGCTTCTCACGCTTTTCCCGTTCATGGACGAATAATACGATGGCGTCTAGAACTACACTCTCCAACCTTGCTCCGATATGTATTTCTTTCGCATTTTTGAATTCCCTGGAGCGAAATTTCCCACAGAACCCTCGGTCTCAGTCTCGGTCCACAAGCGGTGCATTTCCACGATCAGCGTGCGCCAAGCAAGCCAACTCGTCTCAAGACTTTATCGCGCACACTAGTGCATGCTTAGTCTGGCATCCCAGCCCTCGCTAATCCCAGTCTTCGAGTCGATCGAGGCCCAGATTATCAGATGGCCCGATAGTGTTGGTAGAAATTGCCGCTATTGCCAAATCATCACATCGTGTACGTTTGTGGCTGCTCGGCAGTGCGAAGATTTGACTTGTCATCGAGACACGCGAGTGCGCTGATCATGCAGGCTGCTTCAGAATTTCCAGTCGACCCCACTTCGTGCCACTCTCTGGGTCGCCGAGCAGGGTCCGGATGATCTGATAAGTGTGGCAGGTGAATGGAGCAGGTTTGAGGGACCGAGTGTGGGAAGTCAATGGGGTCTTATCTGATCCCCCGCTGTCGGACGACTGATCTTATCTTTTTACATCAATTCCAGGTCTCGGATCTATCCTGGAAAGCCCTTCCTGCCGGACACTTATGAAATTTGAGAGTTGTTGATCCGCCGATTCTCCAAGCACGAACTTGTTCAGTGCAAGCACTGGTCATTATTAACATGATCTCCTCGAGATGGACTTTGTATTTCGCTACCTCTCTGCTTAGCTCACTCACACAAGCCGCCACCGTGAATTACGACTTCGACGTTGCATGGACGCATGCAAACCCAGATGGACAGCAGACTCGGCCCGTAATGGGCATCAATGGCCAATGGCCAATCCCACCTATTGTAGCCACTAAGGGTGACCAAGTCATTGTGAAGGTCAAGAATAGCCTTGGAAATGAGTCGACAAGCCTTCATTTCCACGGTCTTTACATGAATGGCACGACACACATGGACGGTCCCATTGCTGTCACGCAATGCGAAATACCTCCTGGGAGCTCCTTTACTTATAATTTCACAGTAAGTCTGCTTGCACGAGGAGTATTTGGTGCATACCTGAGTCTCTATAGGTCGACCAACCCGGTACCTACTGGTATCACTCTCATGCACGAGGCCAGTATCCGGATGGACTCCGCGGTGCATTGATTGTGCACGACCCTGAAGATCCTCACAAGGATCTCTATGATGAAGAGATCGTCTTGACTCTCTCTGACTGGTACCACGATCTCATGCAAACTCTGCTTGCAAGCTTTATAAGCATCGGGAACCCTTCTGGGGCTGAACCTGTGCCGAACGCAGCGCTGTTCAATGATACTCAAGATCTCAGTGTCAAGATTGAGCCGGGAAAGACGTACCTGATTCGCATGGTCAATATGGGCGCCTTTGCGGCGCAGTACGTCTGGTTCGAAGAGCACTCGATGAGAATTGTTGAAGTCGATGGTATATACACTGAGCCGTCCGCACCCACGAACATGCTTTATATTACTGCTGCTCAACGCTACAGTGTCTTGGTTACTGCGAAAAATGACACAAACGCCAATTTTGCCTTTGTTGGAAGCATGGACCAAGACCTCTTCGACGCAGTCCCAGAGGGCCTCAACCCCAACGTCACTGGGTGGCTTGTCTACGATGACTCCAAGGACAAGCCAGCGCCCAAGGAACTCGAGGCTTTCGAGCCATACGACGATTTCAACTTGACGCCTTACGACAAGTTGGCTCTTCTAGACAAGGTCGATCATTCCATCACGTTAGATATGAAGATGGACAATTTGAACGATGGCGCTAATTAGTATGACCATTCCAGACGTTTCTTCTGACATTCACTGACTGGAACAGTGCCTTTTTCAATGACGTTACCTACGTTGCTCCTAAAGTCCCTACTTTGTACACTGTTCTCTCGACGGCATCAAATGCCACCAACCCTGTCATTTACGGCGGTAATACAAATGCTTTTGTCCTCGCACAAAATGAAGTCATTGAGATAGTACTCAACAACAATGATCCAGGAAAACATCCGTTCCACTTGCATGGCCATGCGTTTCAAGTGGTCACTCGCAGTGAGGACGAAGCTGGGTCCTACGATCCCAATAACACGACAGCACCCTCTTCTACACCAATGCGTCGCGACACGATTCTTGTTCGCCCCAATGGCCACATTGTGCTTCGATTTCAATCTGATAATCCAGGTGTCTGGTTGTTCCACTGTACGTCCTTTCCGCATTTTCGTCTATCATTGACTAAGTCGACTAGGCCACATCGAATGGCACGTTGCCTCTGGTCTGACTGCAACGATGATTGAAGCTCCGCTCGCAGTGCAAAAGCAGCTCGGCAGTAGTATTCCAGACGATCACTGGAAGGCTTGTGAAGCAGCCAACGTGCCCACTAAAGGCAACGCGGCGGGCAACACCGCGGATTTGCTAGACCTGACGGGAGAAAACAAGAGCCCAGGAGAAATTCCAGTCGGGTTTACAGCCCGAGGCATTGTAGCCTTGGTATTCAGCTGTATCAGTGCCTTCCTTGGTATGGGAGTCATCAGCTGGTATGGTATGAGACCTATCAAGGCTAAAACCGGTTGAACAATATGCGACCGATTTCAGACAGCCAGAAGGATGGTCGCCTGTATATTTATATTCTCATTGTACTGTCCAGATACGAAACGTCACATATTTTGAAGGGCTACACAAGGACTGTAACGATGCTGGTACAAGTGTGCTTGGAGCACACGACGAGAGACGCTGCATCGTCATCATGGTGTTGTTACCACCTATCATGCATTTTCAAATTCAACCCCTTTTCCACAATTCAAAATTTCACTCATCCATGCAGTTTTTGTCCAAGTTGACCTAAGCCCAAGAGTAGATCTATTTGACCAGTCTTTTTTCACAAAGACAAGTACTAGTTGGAGACCCGGGGCCACTCTCGACCTAATCACTTTTAAAGACCTAAGTACGTCCTGTCTTTTGACCTATTGACCATCTCCGAACCTTGAGTTACTGTAAATGTTTATTATTGGCCCTAAAACAATGATCGTAGTCTGCTTAGCATGGACAAATCTGCGACTCTTCTCCTTTTGCTCGATCAGCTTGGCTACGGTCTAGACTACTTTTGCCCATGAAAATGGCTCAACCTACTCCTCGTCCCAATAATAGCTCCACATATCGACTCCTCTGAAGCTATCCGAGTATTTCCTTCCCTTTGTTTCCCCCGCCGCGCCAGCACAGACAATCAGTGGCAAGAAATGCTCAGCCCCGCCTCTTGGATGCATCGTGTACGCATTTGGCCAACGTCTCCAGTCCTCAAACTTTGTCGATCTTGCGTCCGGATCGTCGGTCATGGCTGCATCTGTGACGGCATTGCTCCACTCTGTATTCTGCTTCTTGAAATCGGGTGTTGATGAAACACCAGAGAGCATGATACGCAGATTATGCAGCGTTGCAAAGCCAGAGCCGATGATGGCGATATTCTGGCTACGCAGAGAGCTCAGAGCGCGTCCAATTGCGTAGGATTGCGCTGGAGACTCTGAAGCGAGAACGGAAAGTTGGACGATGGGAAGGCTTGCTGAGGGGTCAACAAGTTTCATGGGTACGAAGACGCCGTGATCCCACCCTGTCGTGTAACGTTAGCAGCTGCAGAGGGGACAACATGCGAAGCGTGTCAATGACAATCATGGCATGGGACTTGCTTACCTACCTCGGGAAGAGTCCTTCTCATACTCTACGCCAGCCTCTTGCAAGACCCTGGCTACTTGCTCGGCAACCTCTGGACTTCCCGGCGCATCGTGCTGAATTTCGTACGATTCAGGTGGAAACCCGTAGTAATCATAGAGCAGGCCATGTTTCGATGCGCTCGAGATGGCGACCTTATCCGTGGACCAATGTGCAGTCACTAGAACAACAGCCTTTGGAGCATCTGGGGTTCCTAGCTTCAGAATCCGGGGCACTCTGGTTTTCAACGATTTCGTGATGGCGGCATGGCCTGGATCGCCGAGTAGCGGCATAGGACCGCCGCCGTGAGACAGAGAAACGACCGGAGCAAGGCGAGTCATGTTGATACTATAGGACGACAATGGAAATTGCTGGACGCCGCTCAGAGGATTGACGGTGATGTTACCAGTCTGCGAATCTGCGGAAACAAGCGGTGATTGACGGAAAACAGAATAGGCAGTCACAAGTGGAAGGGCGCGAAGTGATCTCATGGTCTTGGCCAGGGCACGGCGGGCCAGCATATATGCTTTCTGGAAGAATGGCAGTGCATGATGGCTCTCGGCATTGGCAGAAAATCCGCCGCAGTTGTTCCTCTGGGCTTGGAGGGTGTCTTTGTCAGAGGCTCAGGAGCGCGGAATTGCGCCGAGAACGTCGGAGGCTGCCTCGCCCGTCCTCCGATTCGTCTGCTTACAATCAATCAGTTGCTCGCAACTACCTCGAATCCTACACAGTCCGTTTGGCTGCAAATTTTTGTCGTGATTTCCTCATTTTACCGGATAATTCGCATATGCGAGGTGAGGAATTTCGATGCAAACGGCAATGGGACTGTACCCGGGAAAACAGCGTCGTTGAGGAAACAAGATGTTTTCCGACTGTCAGTCACCTCGTTTCTCTTGCGCATACCGGCGCGATATCTGCTTTCACTTGCCCTATGTCCAGGCATAAACTCTGCAGAATTTGCACCACTTGCAGTTTCCTCTCGTCGTTCCCTCCACTTCTCCTAGCAATCATCATCAGCGAGCGACCACACGCGACATGCCTCCCAAGAAAGATACCAACGGCGGCGAGGGCGCTACACTTCTCAAGGACTTCACTGACAAAGAGACCAAGCTTATTGCAGCTGCTTTCCTTAGCTCCATCGGCCCGGACAAGGTATGTACCACGTTTCGCGTTGAGAGTCAACATTTACTGACTTAAAGACAGTACAACTACGATCTCATGGCCAGCTTGACCAACAACACTGCCGGTTCTTTGAGGAAGATGTGGCCCCCAGTCAAAAAGAAGGCTATGGAGGCCTATCCATCCTTCACAGACTTTCTTGGCGCTGTCGTCTCTGCTGGCTCTGGAGGCGAAGTCAAGGCTACCATTCCCAAACCCTCTGGCGGCAAGAAGCGCAAGGCAGCTGATGAGAGCTCCGACGACACCAAGGATTCTGAGCCTGACCCAGCAGAGGGCAGGAAATCAGACGGTAATAAGTCGAGCAGCAAAGAGGCTGCCACTCTCAAAGGCAAGGGACGCGCCAAGAAGGCCAAGAAGGACGACGAGGAGCCCGCGGCCAACCTCAAGGCTGGAGCAAGCAAGGAGGTTGAGGACGAAGTCTAGATATATGTCCCGGCATCCACTGGCCATCAATGCATCGACGCAGCGTTGGATGCAGGATCTTGTTATCTTGCAGGATGGTGTATTTCTGCCTGTTAGACACAGGATGTGCGCGGTACCCATTATATCATGGGTCCATGCCGAAAGTAGCTGATTGGGAATAGGCGGTCCGTAGCTTTGCATAGCTACATAATGGAAGAATACAAGCTAGCTTCAAGTCCCATATGAAATTTGGCACGTTTATATCGCATATGGATTTTAAGACTTTGACATGGGGGGAGGCGTTGAAAACAATGGATTGCAGGCCTGGTGATAGAGGGACGCAGACGTGGAGATGGACATGGGCTCCCTTGGGCCTTGGCTGGAGGGAAGAGCGCATCAGCCGCAAGGTGGTGCCAAGACTGGGGGAGCGGCCTGTTCAGCCGACAAGCGACAGCGTCGGGTCTAGACGTCTAGACGGGACGATCTGCAACACTGCGGGCCGCTGCAGCAGAGCCAGGCACACCTGCGCTGAACAAATTTTGGCCTGAGCGCGCGTGTCAAGGATCCTGGCAGTGTGCGCCGAGCTGGCTTTCTTCTTCGCATTGCACAGGACCACCACCGATTTGCTGCCACGGGCGACACTTTGTCCCCTGAAGTGCCACCGCAGCTGGGGCCCCGTCCTTTTTGCCCGCGCGGGACCGTCTGCACCACGACCCTTCGCTCTTCCTCTCCCGCTCTCTCGCCGCTCCTCCCCCTCCTCTCCTCCGCTCCTCCCCTCCGCGCGCCCAAACGTCTCCGCCAGGTCTCGCAGAACAGCTTTTTCCGCGACTACCCTCCCCTCCATCCTCTACTTCCTACCCTCTACCCTCTCACCCCCCACAACTCACAGTCACCGGACAGCATGGCTCCTCATCACACCCTCACCCGCTCCTACCGCGCACGCGCGTCTCTTCCTTCAACAGGCCCCCTGGCGCACTGGCTGCTCAGCTTGGTCTCCATAAAGCAGACCAATCTCTGCCTGTCCGCCGACGTAGAAACCTCGGCCGAGCTCCTCCAGCTGGCCGAAGACGTTGGAGACTCCATCTGTCTGCTCAAGACGCACTGCGACATCGTCACCGACTGGACCGACCGGACGGCGCAGGCTCTTCGCGAAATTGCACGCCGGAAGAAGTTTCTCATCTTCGAGGACCGCAAGTTTGCCGACATTGGTGGTATGTCTTCATTTCCGAAGCACAACCCTCGTGCTGTATTCGCAATGCGTGTTACCGGTCCTACAAACTCAACCTCAATGCTAACCTGAGCCTTGCAGAGACTGTGCAGAAGCAGTACACATCTGGCCACTATCGCATTGCTCTATGGTCTGATATTACCAATGCACATGTCATCCCCGGGCCCGCCATCGTTACCGCACTCGAGAAAGCTGCCACAGCCACCATTGAGAAATACAACACCTCCGTAAACACAGAGATCTCCGCCGCTCCTCGTGCACCAGGCTTAGAAGCATCAGACGAAGAGGAGGAATACGTCCGCCAAGAATCAGCTATCGAATCGCCTATCGAACTCGAGAACGAGGAGAGAAGGTTGAGCATCAAAGCCATGGACCGTAAACAGAGCGTTGTCAGTGTCACAACATCCATCTCCATGCGCACCGAGAGCATCTCGCCGCGTCCTGAACCTGACGTTTCGGGAGAAAACATCTTCAATCTGGATACGGCGACAGAGCTTCTCCGGCTTGGTGAAGCCCCATTTCTGCGCTCTCTTCTTCTGCTGGCCGAAATGAGCTCAGAGGGTCACCTCATGACACCCGACTACCAAAAGCAGACTGTAGAAATCGCGCGCAACCACCGCAATTTCGTTATAGGTTTCATCGCGCAGCGGTCCTTGAATATTGAGCTCGAGGACAACTTCATCACAATGACTCCCGGATGCCAAATGCCACCACCAGGACAAGAAGAGCAGAAGTTGGGCGATGCCCTTGGTCAACAATACAACACGCCTCGAAAGCTGATCTTTGAGCAAGGCTGCGATATCATCATCGTTGGACGAGGCATTGTGCGTGCTCAGGATCGGAAGGCCGAGGCAGAGCGATACAGGAAATCTGCATGGGCAGCCTACAAGGAAAGAATTGGGAAACCCCGGGAGGCTGAAAGCCAACTTGGATGACAAGGTGTAGGTAGGACAAGCTAGTAGACAACGGCTAGCTGCCATGTTTTCAGCATTTCATGTGAGATGGGATCCAAAGGGACGGCCTGCCTGTATGAGTAGATCCATCACAACATGGCGTTGAAGGTCGCACGGAACACAAGGTGCATTGTTTGGCGTTTGATTTGATCGATCCATATTTCCGTCTTACGGGAACGAGAAGCAGAGTAGCCTTTTAAATGCAAGTGGCGTCTGACGAGGCAGCCTGCGATGACCAGAACAATCTGCCCTGCTATTCACATCAGCTGACGGTCATGCTCATAGAAGTCTTGTTAATTCTTTGCGTTTGCCAATGACGTGCATCTGTCTTGTCGCAGAAAGAGGCAAGGCAATGTACCTAGCCATCTTTACTAATGGTGGAAGCATGTGTCCCGCCATGATGGACCCCACTTCCACTTGAGGCCCATGACTTGCGCGATGTACTACCAATAAATGAAACATGAACATAAATTAGATAAGCTACACACTTTCCATCAAAACCAGTTGAGGAGCCTTGGCGCAATGGTAGCGCGTTGGTTTTCGGTCTGAAAACGTACATCACCAAAGGTTGTGGGTTCGATCCCCATGGGCTTCGAAATTTGGCTTTTTGCTCTTTTTGCACTATTTTTTTGCCCTTTCGCACGTTGGTATAAGCGGTTCATGTTGTGAAGTGATGAATGAAAGATATATAATGAGACAACCTTGCAATTGTCCACTGTTGTTTGATCATTCCCACTTTTTGTACAATGATCTATCAATAGCGTGTCGCTCTAACTGTGCGGAGGTTCGCGCGTTTGCGCTTCTATCGTGAAAGTGATCCGTTTAATGCGCGCTTTTATGCACGGGCCACCTTCAACTTCAAGTGACTTGCGCACATCTGTACCCACCTACTTACGACTTTACAGAAGAACACAAGCACCCTCATTAAGTGCGCACAAATCTTCATGGCTGCTCAAGACCAACAACATTCTTGCACACCGCGGTGGCCGGGCGATGACGGTGACAGCATGCTCGATGTCGATGACACGCAAGCTGTCGAAGCGCGCCTCAAGGCAGCGAGCGAGGTGCCTGATACCACCACGCAATCCTTTCCCCAGCACCACCAGTTAGCTGTGCGATCACGACCGCTCCAAGCGAAACGATCTACAGCACAACAAATGGTACTGGGTACAGCGCCCAGCCTCGCTGCAACTTCTCGCGAGCTCGCGGGTTCTACACAGTCGGAGACCGCCCGACGGCGCAACCGACGTAGAAAGAAGCAGAAAAAGCAGAAGAGAAGAGAGGTAACTGAAGAGGACTTCCAAGCGGAAGGTGGTACGAAGGAGTCTACAAGTACCTTGAAAGAGGGAAGTGGAGATCACGTGCCTCGTCTGGACTCAGATAACACTCTTGCTTCAGGCAGAGTGCTGAAAGCAGCGACGTGGAACGCGTTTGCTGCGGTAATTTCACCAGGTATTGGTAACCAGGTGCTGCAATCGCTGATGCGATCATGAGGATCTCCTCAAGGGAACGCATACGCGACTTTGAGACGATTCGATCATGAGAACCTCCTTAAGGGAACGCATACGCGACCTCAAGGTGATTCGAGTGAGAATGGTTTAAGAATCCGTGTTGCTGTGCACACGCGAGCAACTCGATCCTTAATACCCATCCAGGAGTCAACCTGAACAAAAATCAACCTTGACCTTACTCTACCTCCACGCGGTTCAAGGTGGGAACTTCACACGCTGCGCGCTGGCGCTCGTTGATGCTAAATGAGTACATTTTTCGTTCATTCCACATGTCTTTCTAGCCATTATGTTATGTTGAAGTGTTTTCAATCAATTCAATTAATCAATTTTTCGTAGTCATACAACAAATCTCCATTCTCCGAAGTCTTCCAGTCTTCCCTTGTTGAGAAAACAGCCAAGGAACACATGTGTTGCTGTGCATACGCCGCACTCATTCTTATCAGATATGTAGCACTATCAGAGTTTTCTCAAAGCAAAGTGAAGGTGAGGAAGTGCATCTAATCGTTCTCTTATTGGTGACAGAGTGGGCCTGTGCGGCTTGGCACGCGAAGGTAGGTATCTATTTCGAAGGCAAGCATGAACTTTGGCTTCATACACACAAGAATTATCAAAAGTAAGTACCCGAAGGCTACATGTTGTAGACGATTAACCTGTGCTAGAATCATTATGGCTTATAACCAAGAGATGGATCTTGATCATGATCAACCCCAGAGTCCGGTTGCAGGCGCGCCGGTCACTGAGAAGAGGGACCGTCCCCGCGGTCGAAGAACCAAAACTCTGGCGAAGGACATGGCCTTGCTGATGAACATCACCTGGTCCAGAGAGCGCAGGCCAAATGCGGCTGTTGAGGACCTCGCCGCTGAAGGTGAGGCAGATCTCGCGCCCTTCGATGAGCACATCTCGAAGTGGCGCGCGGCAGGCCAGCCTGCATGTGGTAGCTGTGGAGGGCCACACATTCCTCCTTGTATGACCAAGGAAGAGATGGAGCTCCTCAGGCTCAAGAGGCATCTGGTACGCTTATACAGCGCTGGAGCCTCGGGCAACACTGCCCTCACATCTTCGAAAGCTGCCGACGCGCAATCGAAGAGAGGTGAATCATCCAAGACTGCCGCCAACGCGAAGTCAAACGATGGTAAGCCTGAGAGGCAAAAACAGGGGAAACGATCTTCGGCCGCCGCACACGCGAGGCCAAAAGATTCGAAAGATCCTGAGGCGGGCCTGCATTTGTGCTACAAATGTAAGAAAACGCATCGTGGTCCTTGCAGACACAAGCAGTGCAAGAAGTGTCTTGGATACCACTCGGGTGTCTGCAGGCCAGGTGAGCTGACCAAAGCTCAACTCGAGAGCATCGGCTTTGCCCTTACTGCAGCAACTCCCGCCACCGCCGTGATCCTCGCGCAGGCGTTGAACAGACGTACTGCTGCGTTGCAGGGCAAGGGCAAGGGCAAGCGTCCTGCAGAGGATGAGCGACCCCTTGGCTCTGAGAAAGACGGCAAGGACAAGAAAGGAAAGGGACCACAGACCTAGCTTTCTTCGTGCTGATTCAGAGGATGGGCCAACCTCTTAAAAAACCCAGCCGTGAGAAAAGCCACACCTCCGCGCGGTTCATGGCGGGAACTTCATTTCGCCTTTAGGCGTGTGATGCCAAGATGGCTCGGTCATGTTCTCCTTACACACGGTAAGTGTTGTTCACTCCTGTTTGTTGCCTCCATACCAAGATTAACTGCTTCCTCACTGACGATACCTTCACGATCGGATCGGCCTTGCTTTCCCATAACCGACAACGAAACGGTGACGCGGTCTGTACGATACTGTTCGAGCTTGGCGCAACGGTCGCCAAAGATGTCTTGATGGTACAAGGATAGCTCGGGGCCGGAGGCAGGCAGCAGACGACAGACCGTGGGTATTCTGGTTAAACTTATGCCATGTGGGGGAACAGTGGTACAATGGCACATATCGCACGGAAATTGAGGCTAGGTACCTCAAGCAGTGGACAGTGAACGTCGCGTTCCGTATTCAACTCGAATGCTACAAGCTCGATTCTGAAGGATGCCCCGAGATGAATCGATTCCGAGATCCCATCCTTCCTAATTCTACACGTTTGTTACAATCTTGTGGTACCTAAGATACTGCCCGCAACCGCGTATGCGAGTTACTCACTGTGACTGTGTACAACTGCTACGGCAAAGCTGCAAAGTGGTCGCCCACGAGAATGGATACAACCAGAACATTCGGTGCAACCAAGCAGAGCACGATATTCTCTGACTGTCCTCGCGTGGTTTGCAGCAAGCGCTGGCTTTATCGACTGAAGTACGTCAGTCATGATTCTCAATGCGAGATGGGAATACTTCGAGAAAAGCAAGCTCGTCTTAGCGAACAAAGCCGTGACTCTGTCCGTACCCCTGGATCGCGTTAAGATGCGAGCCCTTCCCAGGGGGACCTCCACGGAGTTGTGAACCTCCCGCTTCGTCGGCCAGCAAAAGACGCGTGGGCAGTCTGTAAGCTTTCTCTCAAAACTTGAGACGCGTGGGCAATCTACAAGTCTGGATGATGGAAATTCAGCAGGTACACCGAGAAACGTTCCAGCTGATCAGTGCACTGAGCTGCTGATCGATGGCACTTCTTCAGGAGCTGCAAGATCCGCACGAGGAAGCCTGTTACGGTACTGAATACCTTGTGACAGTGCCTTCCTACCTCCCACGTGGTACCAGATATCAAGGATTCTCTGAGCACCGGGTATGGTCTGTTTTCCATTCACATGGTCAAGGAAGTCTGATGCCTGTATGTGGCACGTCCCACCAAGTCCCATGAAGTTGCGAAGTTCGAGTGGACGAATCTCATCGCAGACCTTGTTGTACTGGAAAATCAGTTGAGCATCAACTTCATTCCGTTCAACCATCTCAAGGAAACTCTTCCACGCTCTTGCACTGGTTGTTATACCATCAATTGCGCGTACGAGAACTGTCACCTTGGAGCCTCTGATCTGAGGTCTTTCGAACCATCCGCGAATTGTCTTCACGTAGGCCGAGGCGGCCCTTTCACCTTTGGTCCAGTCTGTGTTAACGTCGCTGTGCCAAGAGACACATATTGACTCCACACTTGAGAAAGTGACCGGTGCTGGACAATTCTGTGCGAGTCGTTGAGCCAAAATCAGGCCCTCGGTCACTCGACGATTGTTATGGGCTTGAACCCTTTGCTTAAGCGTGCTTCCACTCGTTGCAGGCTCCAACTGCTGAGAAGAGAGTCTGCAAATCACTAAGCAATGGGTACCAGTAGGTTGGACAGGTAGCTGAGGAGCAGGGGTTGGAGACCAATCCATCCTGTCTTCATTATCCTGTGCATCTTCGGCTTCATTCACTTGACTTTCGTCTTGCTCACTAGCCGCATTTACATTCTCTTCGAGAGTTGTTTGCCCAGTGAGGGGCTCATCCTCTATCGAAGGAAGAATGTTCTCTTCGTGTTCGGTTTCTTCGAGAGTTGGCCCGGTAAGGGGTTTATCCTCAATCAAAGAAAGGAGAACCGATTCAGCCTCAGTCTCTTCGAGAGTTGGCCCGGTAAGGGGTTTATCCTCAATCGAAGGAAGGACAGGTTCAGCTGCTAATACTGGTGTTGAGTCCCGAGACAGAATCTCAGTTGCGTCAACATTCGCTACAGGCGCGTAGGTAGCCTGAGCTCCAGTATCACTCCCCGTAGGCGCGTGGGCAGCCTGGGGTTGCTGCTGCTGCTGCCTTGCCTTTTCGTTCTGGAGCGAATACGCTGTGCCATTACGAATTGGCTTAGGCGCTGTGGGTTTGCGCTTGCCGCGCTTCTTGGACATTTTGAGTAGAGTGATTGATTGCTTATGGTGTAGTTAGCTTCTGGCACACGCAATGAAGCTGTACTCACATGACAATATGTCGCTCAGCAATGTCAAGCTGAGACTTGAAAAAGGAAGCAAGACATTTTCCCCGGCCTTGGGAAGGCAGCTTGACACGCCAGTGTCGCGTCACGCGTCGTCGAGCGACAGGAAAGGAAGGCACGACAGAGGACCGACCACACCAAGAGTTCCGCATCGTCATGAAGCACAAACCTCTCTGAATCGATGCCTCAGACTCGTCTTGGTCATTAGCGCGAGCGTGTTGGGCAAGGTGAATTACTTGGAGAGGCTGTGCACGCTTGCCTGGACGGGTGAGAAGCAAGAGGACTCGGCCTTTTTTTTTCACAAACGTTGCTTCTTTTTGCACAAGTCGAGAGTTTAGATCTAGACGACCTAGAGCGTCCCCGGAGTGTACCTGCTCATTCATGGGCTGGGTCATCCTGCCAGCTCGTCGAGCCCTCGATGGGATCCGCCTACATCCTCGCCGAACCATCATCTTACGTCGTCATTACAGTGACCCTCGAGGCATGGAGAAATCCCGAACACCCTGTTGAGCGACTACCTTGGCACGTTGATCTTAGAGTTCTTTAATGAGTCCAGTATTTGAGGCATACCTCGTAGTTTTTCATGTGCCTATGTAGTCAACATGATCGATTTGTGCAAGTCTGATGTCGCAATACATCCTGTTAGTTGACATACATGTGCCGTGCAAGATGGGACTTCAACAACAAGTGTTGATTCATTCTTTGTAGCACTCAAAACCATATCCAAAAATACATCCCATGTCGATGGATATGCCGTAATCCATGGGTGGTTACACCAGGACATCAATGTTTCTTGACATTCACGCAAAATGATCCACAAACTTCATCAACCAACGTACTAACATCCATAAAAACATCCTTCACATCACTGAATGGCATACTCACAGCACGTACTTCAATACTGTATCCATCATATTATATATATCCCGGGTCATATTGATAGCACGCCTGGCATCGACGCCTGCGGTAGCATCCGTCGTGTTCTTTCTTTCCGTTGTATACTACTTCGTCGCCCGTAGGCGGGGCAGCAGAAACGTGTGTATTGCTGTAGCCATTCTGGGTGCTTCGGCAGCCTCGGGAATAGCTGGTGCATTGACATGCATGCACGCGCAACGCAACCGCTCCAAGAAGCTGCGGCGGTCCCTGGAGCTGGTCTCGTGGCCGAGGTTGGCACGGCCTGCACAGTATTGGTGTGGGTTGCGGTGGTGTTGCATGTGTTCACTGCGAGCTATGTGGAGATTGTTCACTTGGGAGGAGCTCGCTGGTGATATGGTGTATGACCGTGATACTGCGTGAGAAGATTGAGGCAGTCACTGGAATGGCGAATGTAGCACAGTATGGCGCAAAGAACAAGTTTGGAGAGGCGTTGTACCGACCCAGCACTGTCAAGACATGTAGTGCTGATCACCAAAAATGTCAAAGTTTGTATTGATGGATATCGAATACTTGATTCCCGCCATGGGAGTTCCAGACACCCGAACGCCTCGCCGAAGAATTGCCCGTCTTATCCATGCCGTTTCGTTCATAGGTGGGGACGTTTTTAGAACTGGTCCAAGGTCATGCTCATGGAGACGTCCGTGTTCTCGACCATCTTGGTGAACTCTTCGAAGCTAATTTTACCGTCGCGGTCGAGGTCTGCTTCCATGATGGTCTTGTCCACAATCTTGATTCATGTTAGCGTGTAGTCTCGTGTGGGCCTAACGTGACGGCGCGCACCTGCTGCAATTGCTGATCCTTCAAGTTGCTTCCAACCATCATCTTCAACACGATAAACAGCTCGCCATTACTAATGTAGCCGTCGCGATCGATATCGTAGACCCGGAAGGCGAACCGCAGCTTCTCTTCCTTGTTGCCCTTGCTGCTGAAGGCGGAAAGACCAGAGACGAATTCTTGGAAGTCTACATCACCGCCACCGTCCTCGTCGAAGATGGCAATCATGCGAGTTGCGAGCGGGTTCGAGGAAATCTGGGGCAGGGCAAGGAATTCGTCGCGCTCGATGGTGCCTGAGTTGTCCTGCGCCTGGTCAGCTGTCCGTCCGACATGCGATGCCGCAGCGCGTCGCGCACCTTGTCCAGCTTCATGAAGCGCTTTCTCAGACGATCCACCTCCTCACGGTCGACTGCATACGGTTAACAAGCGCTCTCCCTGTAGCCTCGCAGGCGCTCGCACGAGCAATGCCTCCGGAGCTGGTACGCACAATTCGAGCCGGAGGCGATGTTGTCGAGTAACCCTGATTGATTGTTTCCCATGTTGGCGATCTGCAGTGGTAGGCGGGCAGAACGGGCAGAACGGGCAGAACGGGCAGGGCGGGCAGGGCGGCGCTGGTGTCGTGAGTCCCGTGGGGTAGTGAAATGCAGCACACGGACATGCCCGCTGCGCTAGGGGTCCTTTAGCGCGGGCATGGGCGACGTCTGCCAAGCCATTGTGTATGCACTTCCCGGGAGCAGCCATGCGCGGCTCCCTACTCTGGCCGTCCCCGCATCCTCATCAGACACGATGGAGTCCGATATACCCATTGAGGCTGCGTCAACACTGCAAGGCGCATCTATCAAACGCCATCCCTCCCCACGACATGACCTCAATCCCTCGACTGCTGCGTCGGAGAAGCAGCCCGTCACGCTCAATGCGCACGCCGACGCCGACACAACGCCAGGTGTAGCCGAAGACGAGATACCCATCAGTGTGCTCGAACCCGTGCCAAGGAAACAGAACATGCCGCCGTTGCCCGACCTTCGCTTCGAACAGAGCTACCTCAAGAGCATTGAACACGCCCAGGGCTGGCAGGGCGTGCTATGGATCACAATGAGAGATCAGGTACGAGGGAAACCTGCTTAGTACAAGCGCCTATCTGATATCATAGGTCATATTGTGCTTTACACAAGGGATGCTCTGGACTCTTGCGCTCAATGGATGGAGATACTGGAACCGCTCGACTCAATTCAGTGGACACAGCGTTGGAGCGCGGATCCGGAGATGGTGGTGGGGCGTCAACAACTGGAAGATTCCCAGCTCTGGCTCAAGACTTCGTGATCCCAAACTGGCGAAAGGTGTTTCTGAAGTAAGTGCAGCCTTCTTAAACGTCAGGCAGCCTTCAATCTAGAAATTATTGTCCAGAACTGACTTATCTACAGTTCTACAAAGGAGAGTTTTCAAATGCTGCTCAAGACTGAGCGGACGGCAAATGGATGCACCGACTGGCGGCGGTGAACAAGTTTCAGATATTTCCTAGGAGTCGATTGTAACACACTTGAAGATTGTGAAGCATTCAAGAGTTGCACTTGAACCTTACATCTCGCTGCGGGAAGTGGCATGAGAGATAGTGCCACATAGTCGAGATATGCCCGCACAGGCTTCAGCCATTGGCTTTTCATTTTGCTGCGCCCGGTTCAGCATCGCATATAGGCACTCTTGCGCATTCACAAGCAGTGTCTATAGTTGTTGCCTTGGCATTGGAACAACGGGGATAGGACGGTGCGCCTTGCAACCAACATACTGTGCAATCCTCGTACTCTGTTAGCCCTTCAAGCCTCCTCCGCAGACTTCTTTCTGCTCGTCAAATCTCGTGCTCACAGAGAGATACCAGGCGGATGCAAAATACTGCTTTTGCTAAAACAGTCACTCATCATGCCGTTCCTGTGCCAAATGTGACCAGCTTATCTTGCCCGGCACGGACTACCTATGATGACATTTCATCGGTAATGCGGCCGCGATCAGTGGCAAGTACGGGAGACTACGCTGAAATCAGTTGATAACAGCTGGAGACAAGCTTTTTCATGGTCACTGGTAGGATTGATCGAGGATTTTGTTAGGCTCCTAGCCTACATAGTATGCATACATGGGCATGCTTGAGACAGATCTGAGAGTAACCCGCGAGCAGCATACTCCGAGACATTTCGAGCAGGTAGTCCACGCAAGCACGATAGTGTCGTACTGAGATCAGTCGTGAAACTCGCTGCGCACGTACTTGCTCACACAAATAGGGTCTGCCGTTACCCGACGCAAGCCGGCAACCAGGCGGCTCGCGGTCAACACCGACACGTCATGATAGCCTTTAGGCCCTGAAGTCCATTGTATTGAAGTCCCTACACCAACTCATCTTGATGTATAGCTGTAATGGTAGGATAATCTGCAGTGGAAGTCGTGTATCAGCTCTAGCAGGGTATGTACTATGATGTGAGCAACACGTCAATTGTGCCCACGGCTGTGCATCCCGCGCTGCACGTGTCTACGTGCTAGCGTGATTTTCTCCGGCGCGTCGCGTCCCACCACATCGAGCGGATTGCTTCAACCTTCACTTTGGCAAGCGCCCATAAAAATGTTCCATGTTTCCTTGGTTGGATCACCATGAAGCCTTTTCGGCCTCTGACACTCACTCGACCTGGACCTGCATTCGGCGAACCGCCAAACAAGAAGCGGCGAATCTCGAGCAACACGACACCATCCAGCAAACGACAACCGCTGAACACTCTCAACAATCCCGCACCTGCAGATTTTCTTCCGCCTGGTCTCGACGGCAGCTATTACACAGTGCTGTGGCGTAAATATACCACAAAGAAGAACAAGACCTGGGATGGTGATGGAATGCTCGCTGTGGCCGGCGGATATGCCACTCTTACGGACAGCGATACCGGCAAGGAGCTGGGCAAAGGTGCATGCAATCGGCCCTTACTTCCAGGCTCTTCGCTGTCTATAGGTGGCAAGGAACTTGAAATCGAAGGAGTGATAGAAAGAGCAGACTACCTTGCAGGACGCATGTTCCTAGGTGCTACCGCTACCAGACCTGCACCAGGAGCACACAGATTACCTCCTGGGCCAAGGGGTAAGCCGTTGGAGGTTATGAATTCAAACCCGGTGGGGTTGAGAGAGTCAAGGCTACCCGAAAGAAGTGTTGGCGCAGAAGACACAAACATTGCCCTTACATATACACCGTCAGCGCAACGCACGCAGCAATTCAAGGCGCCGTTGCTGTCCAATACAGTGTTGCCGCAGCGTCACCCATCGATTCCACAACCGCGGCATGATCCGCATCTGCCAAACGCACTGATAATGAAACGACCTGAATCATGTCCGAAGGGGAAACAGATTGTTGACGTGGTGGTCGATCCTGTCTTAAGTAAACACCTTCGCGAGCATCAACGCGCCGGCGTGAAATTTCTATACGAATGTGTTATGGGCATGCGATGCCAGGGTGAGGGTGCCATCATGGCGGATGAAATGGGCTTAGGCAAGACACTCCAAACGATCACACTATTATGGACATTGATGAAGCAAAATCCGGTGTACGACACCTCGCCGGTAGTAAAAAAAGCGCTGATTGTATGCCCGGCAGGCCTGGTCGACAACTGGAAAAGAGAATTCCGGAAATGGCTGGGTAACGAGAGAATTGGTGTGTTCGTTGCCAATAGCAAAGACAAGAAAATCACAAACTTTACCATGGGAAAGGCATACAACGTTATGATAGTCGGATATGAGATGCTTCGTGTAGTCCAAGAGGAACTCAAGAAGGGCAACGGAATTGACATCGTCATCGCCGATGAGGGACATAGGCTCAAGACCGCCAACAACAAGGCCATGCTTGCAATCAAGGCCTTGAACACAGAACGCCGTGTCATCCTCTCAGGCACACCCTTGCAGAACGACCTAGGGGAGTTCTACACGGCCATTGACTTCGTCAATCCTGGTCTTCTCGGGTCGCGTTCGGCATTCAAACGTGCTTTTGAAGCACCAATCGTTCGCAGTCGTCAGCCAGATGCAAGCGATTCTGAGCTCGAGAAAGGTGAAGCCCGCTGGCATGAGCTCGTAGTTCTCACCAGCCAGTTCATGATTCGTCGGACTGCAGATGTGCTGGCGAAGTATTTACCACCAAAGACCGAGCATATTGTATTTTGTAGACCTACGAAAGGACAGGCCGCAGCGTATCGTAGCATACTTGCCTCGCCAACATTTGGCGCTGCTATGGGCAACACCGATGTGGCTCTACAGCTTATCAACGTACTCAAGAAGGTCTGCAATAGCCCATCGCTGCTCAAGTCGTCAAAAGATAACGACGATACACCATCGGAGATGTTGCAGGCTCTTCTCCCCCTTGTCCCTACAAATATCCTCAACTCGAGTGCAGCAAGCGCCAAACTACGATTGCTCGACAGCTTAATTCATCAGATTCATACCACGACTGAGGAAAAGATAGTTATCGTTTCGAATTACACCACCACTCTCGACATGATTGAACGCTTGCTTGTGTCCTTGTCATACACGTATCTCCGTCTCGATGGCAGCACACCTGCCAATAAGCGGCAGGCACTTGTTGAAAAGTTTAATCAAACTCCCAAGACAACATCTTTCGCATTCCTTCTTTCTGCCAAGTCTGGTGGAATGGGGATCAACCTGATCGGCGCGTCACGCATTGTACTTTTCGACATCGACTGGAATCCTGCAACCGACTTGCAAGCTATGGCTCGCATCCATCGCGAGGGCCAGAAGCTACCTTGTAAAGTGTATCGTTTTCTTGTTCAGGGTGGTCTGGACGAGAAGATCTTTCAACGACAGATAATGAAGATGGGTCTTGCGGATGCAGTGGTTGATAATAAGGCTTCTGCGTCTTCGTTTTCACGCAATGAATTGAGAGATTTATTCCGTTTAGACGAGCGCGATAGTTGCCAGACACACGATCTCCTTGGATGCACATGCGACTGCCAAGGATCACCAGAGGTCAGGCTCGAATCCGAGGAAACCAGCACGATTGATGAGGAGACCGATGATGATGTGCCATTGCTACCAGCGTTGAAGAGAGCGAGCCAAGTCGACATGGAGGCGCAAGAGGCAAAGATTAGGAGCAGGCAGGTGGCCAAGCAGCCAAAGCTAAGAATGTTGATGGAGTATCGACATCTGGATACAAACATTATCAAGCAAGCTGCTAAGAATGGAGAGGACAAGGAAAGCACAGATAAGAGTGCGGATGTTGACCAGATGGCTGTTGCCATAGACGATGATGTGTTCCTGGAGGTGCTGAGACAGCCGGAGTGCAACGTTAGTTTCTTGTTAACGAAGTCGTCATCTTAGATGGTCAGAGGAGAGTGGCATGACATAGTGTAGTACACTTTTTTCTGCGATATATGCATAGCGATGGAGTTCTCGTGACGAGGTATTACATCGAAAGCAATAATGTCTGCGAAGCTTACCGTAATACGAGACTGGAAACAGTCAGGCAGGTCTATAGTCAAGCCCAGCTCGTGCTGCAAACCTGGAAGGTCGCACATCTATGGCTTCGTGTTGAAGTGCGGACGACGACGACACGTCATTGGCTGAGGCAAAGCTTCATGTTCCAAACAGCCGAACCATGGCCTCATGCAACTATTTCACACGACGACTACCACCACACCTCGCCATCCGTTCAGCCCAGCATGTTCTGGCCCTATCCATGAGAGAAAGTCTGCTCTGCCTAAATACCAATCCCACAATACTGCTAGACCATGCGCGACGAAGACAGCAAGCCGTTAGACATTGTGTCGCACGGCAACCTTCTTCTCCAAATTTCCCAAGAAGAGGGAAGTCAACAGCACACGTATCGTGTCGACACGACAGTGTTACAGCAGACGTCTCGTTACTTTGAGAAGCTGCTCAGCGATCGCTTCAGCGAGGGGCAGCAGCTGTCAGCAACCCTTGCGAAGCTGCGAGTTGATGGACACATGAACATGGCTGAAGTCCCAGTCGACTTGTTGCCTCGTGTCTCGATTGTCAACATCGGCAGGGCAGCACTCTCCAAGACCGGCTCATTTCGCCACCTAGTCGCAGACTTCCTCCGTGCCATACATGGTCTCGACCTCGCCGTGTCCAGTCCTCCTGTGGCGAACCTTGCCAACCTGGCTGTCGTAGCTGATCGTTTCGATGCAGTCGCTTGCCTCGCGAAATACGTACAGAAGCGGAAACACCTTCAAATCATCGATGCAAAGGCGACGCGCAAAGCGAGCCAAGCTATGACGGAAGAAAGAGTTCGACAGAAGCTGCTCATCGGCCTGCTCTTCGATCATCCATCGTGGGTCGCACGATATTCGAAGCATCTGATCATGCGAGACTCTATACAATGGCGACCCGAGGCAGAGCAGGATCATACAAAGGCTTTGTGGTGGGATCTACCCAACGGTGTAGAGGATGAGCTCATCCAACGACGCGAATACATCTTAGACATGATCAACTCGTTGCAGGCGCATTTTCTCAAGCTATACACATCTGGCGAACGCCAATGCAAACTGGGCTATGACACATCGTTGCAATGTGACTCCTTCCAACTCGGAGAAATGGTGCGATTCTTCCACAAGATCGATACTGTTCGGCTGCAGGGCAAGATCTATGACAATGTTGAGCCCGTTTACTACCTCGGAGACATTGATCGATTACTGGCATCCTTGCGACAATGTTCAAATTATCAGGTCAATCAGCATCATGCTCATTGTGGGCTGAGATCACGACTGCTGCCTCTGCTCGATTCTCTTCAAAACCAGCTAAGCCTCGATAATGGTACTGCGGATATTGGCATCTGCGCAGATTGTTGGAGATCCTATCGATCCGAATATGCCTGGACGCAAGCAAAAAGACCAGTGTTGTGGGCCTCGCCCAGATCCTTGGGAAGTACTCGATCGCTCCCTAATAGCCTTTTACGGAACAGTCATCAAGACACATCGGTCTGTCTCAGCAGACATATTGCCGTTAGAGATGCTTTCATGGCAGTGGAGAAGCACTGGACAGCCAGTGACATGCTATAAGCGAGTGGGTCTGGGGTCGACCGTAGTAGCAGCCGCGCTCCGGGACAGCTACCTATGCTCTGGCATCCACCATGTGCCGCCTCTTCACAATGCTTTGTTGCCATGACTACACAATCTGTCATTATAAAGTATCTCGTCCCTCGGCAAGAAGCGCACTCGAAGCTCTGACGTGGAGCTCAGCATAGCGCTCACTGGGAAGTTCAGCTTCTCGGAGAGAGCCGCACGGGTGCTGTGGCGACGTCTCGTCTGCCCGAGAAAGCGCTCGTGGTTGTGAGATCATGGATAGTGGTTCATAGCATGCGTTAGAGGCGATGATTGCGTATTCTGGACCAAAGTTGAATGTGGTCGAGCCATGAAGATGTGGCGGTGTTGGGTCACGTGGAAGCAGGCTGTGCTTCGCTGCAAGTCCTGGGGGCTGTGCGCACAGGCGGCCGCTTTGCCGACCATGCTCAGCCCTTCTGCAGCAGTAGTGGCCCGCTTGCATGGCTCTAGGAAACGCTGACAAGGCTCTCTTGTCCTAGATAGTCGATTTGGCTCGTTGGAACGCCTCTGGACACGAGCATGGAGCTTATTGGCCGCTAGAACCAAGGCAGATCGAAGGGCTGTTTACAACACGCATAGCCGGATGAAGCATCAGAGTTTAAAGGATTCCTTCCATGGGTGGCCCATATTCTCACTCATCAGCAAGCGCTTCCACCCATACAAACAAGCTTCAGCCCGCTCATCCTCGTTTGTCATATCCATGCATAAGTACATCGCGTGCTCTTGCCTTCCTCGATGACTGTCTCACTGACGACCCCTTCCTTTGGATAGAACAAGCACTTCCACACCACGAGTGCACATCCCCAGTCACCAACACGCTAGGCATCTTTCAGGAGCGGCAGCATGTTCAATAGCCTCAAGAAAACACTGTCTTCATCGAAGCGCAAGTCCAGGTCGAATGAAACAACGCGAGGCGCATCAAGCGTAGACTCAGCCCTTGGACAGCCCCCTGCGCCGGCCAGTGTCAAGGCTGACCCGCACCGCGGCGGCCTTGCACCACCTTCCAGCACCGGAGCGCTTGCACCATCTTCACCGGCCACTCGTCGCCCGCGTAGGTACAATATCCAACGTATCTTGCCGTACCTTCTGTTCTGATACTGACATCCTGACAGATAGTCCAAGTATGAATCCTCTTGGTTTGTCCAGCGACGTTCCGCCGGCGTATACTCCAGGCGCAGCCTCGCAAAGCACCACGGGCGCATCAAGATCTGCCTCGACCTCCACAGATGCTGATCCTTATGCATTCTTGAAATCCTTCGATACCATCTTTCTCATCGATGATTCTGGTTCCATGGCCGGTCGTTCTTGGAGAGAAACATCCGCAGCACTGGCGACAATCACACCAATTTGTACAGAGCGTGACGCTGATGGGATCGATATCTACTTCTTGAACCATCCTGATTCCTCACTCTACAAGAACGTTACTACTGCCAGCACAGTCGTTGAAATTTTTCAAACTGTGAGACCAAGTGGCGCCACACCGACTGGGCAGCGCCTCAACAAGATCCTGAAACCATATCTGCAACGCTATGAAAGATCGCCAGATGCTACGAAACCAATCAATATAATCGTTATCACAGACGGTGAAGCATCAGACGATGTTGAGTCACCCATCATTCAGGCAGCAAAGAAACTCGACAAACTCGACGCTCCTGCTTGGCAGGTTGGAATCCAATTTTTCCAAGTTGGTCGAGAGCCTGGTGCACGTGAACACCTAAAGCAGCTTGACGATGGTCTCAAGGAACTTGCTGGCGATGATGATCTTAGGGACATCGTGGACACTGTCCCTTTCATTGGAGTTGGAGACGCTGAGCTTACCGCTGCAGGCATTTTAAAAGTGATCATGGGCGCTATTCACAGAAAGTGGGACAGGCTGTCCACAGATCTCCATAGGACGTCGTAATATTGTTACCTTCTGCTGTGCGCGCTAGCTTCACACTCAAATACAACATCGCATTCTGAAGGATCAGACACGACGGATGGATAGGCGTTTATTGATGCATATTGGGCTTGGTGCTGCTTGTTTTGCGTAGGGAAGCAAGGTGCAGGCTTCTTAGAAGGGAACGCTGAAACTCGCTATAAGTTGTGCCTCATAAATAAAGAGGTCCCGACTCTCTGGCTTGTTGAAGCCAGAACCGCCCAAAGCTGCAGATACGTGGGGAATAGTCACCTTCTATCGTGGAACTCGTAAAACTTCAAGAAGTTAATACCAATATACTTTTATCCTATTTGCAGATCATTACAGACACAAGACAATATCCTTGTAGTGTTTTGGCAAATGTGCGGAGTACACCTAAATAGGCCAATGACGTATAGAAAACATGGTTTTTCGTAGACAAGCCCAATGCCGGTGACTCTCGAACGCATGCATACATGTAATCAACCATTCATCCTCTCTAGTACTGATTGTCCTAGGGTCCGTCAATTGACGTCTAAATTCCTGGCCTATAGAGCTGTACTTTGCAACATGTCATCTACTGTAAAAGCATACGTAGGAACCATACAGACTGGTCTTGCCCCGAAGACAGTCCAAGGCCCATGTAAGGCGAAATACTCCTCTTGTTATAATCTGACAGCTTAACTCATGCGACACTTGAAAATTCCGACCAGTAGCAGCTTCAACTTTGATATGTTGCTCATTACAGCACATGATTTATGTATATATATATATTTTCCACAGCACATGATGGCATACTCTGGTAAGATATCTGAATACTCTAATGTACTGTGTAAATATTTAATCGTCTAGAGAAAGCCAACTAAAACTGTCGCTTAGAAACGTGACGATCGTCACAAAAGAAGTGAAAAGTAGACACGATGAAGAAGGTTGGTTTCCAAGCGCTGGCTTAGAATAGTACATCCTTACTCAAACGAGGCCGAGAAAGAATTGCCACAAATCATCGTCTTGAGTGGATATTCGCTACCCTCAACGACACCACAAGAGACATCCCATCTAATCTCAAATGTGTCACTCTCAGGAGTATCTTGCTTCGCATTCGGGGCACACTTTGCATCCTCCGTATAGTAGGAAGTCTCCATGACAGGCGCAGAGTTCCAGTCGCAAGCGTCAACGCGCTTATAGAAGGTGCGGCGGTGGAGACGTAGAGCTTTTCGCTCAACGGCGGAGTCGGTGGTGTCACACGAGCAACGAGCAGCAAGAGTAGACTCGTCACGGCGGCACTCACAGTGGGCGCCATCGACCTGATAGCGACGGGCACCTTCCTGGACCTTGCGGTGTGGGCGGTTGCGCCACCACTGACCGTCTGGACTATCGGTATCTTCAGTGTTGTCTTCAAAGTTTTCTTCATCTTGAGTGTCGTCGGGAGTTCCGGTAGGCTCGATATAGATAGTAGTAACGGCAGTGGTTGTGGTAGTAATGCGACTACCGGGAGATTCAGTGGTAGGTGTTTCAGGCTCTTCTTCGTCTGGTTCCAGAGGCTGAGCCGCAGATTGTGCGGGGCGCTGTGGTCGGCTCGCAGACTGAGAGGGCGAGCTTGGAGAAGTCGGAGTAGATGGCGTGGAGCTGTCGCTGGAGCCACTACCAATGTTAACCTTGGCACAGTTCACGAAGCTCTGCTGGAAGTTAGAATGCATCTTTTTAGATCTCTCAACACCTCAATGTACTCGCCTCATGTTCGCGATTAAGCCACACCCAGCTAAAGATGGCAGGCCCTTCTGGCATTCCAGTCGGAACTTTAAAGTCAAAGGTCTGAGCCTCAGGTGATCCATCCTCTGTGTAATGCGGGCAAGCCCCGTGATATGAAGCAGCCATCTTCCAGGTTTCACCCCTATCGATAGAGAATCCGACCTGGCAGGAACCACCGTAATGAGTACCGCCCGGCGCATTGGGATCATAAGAATAGTCAGTGAGCTGGAAGTAGGCATCTTGACCAGGCTGCCAAGTGACTTGAGCAGTTTCGGTATCGAATTTATCCAAATGTCCACGGCAAATGCCGGGTGAAGGTCGGCTGGGACCGCCGTCAGGGCCACAACAACCAAGAGGATAGTTGAACTCGGTATCGAGTGCTCCGCTGGACTCTTTGTTGATGGAAGGAGCACCGCCTAGTGGCGGAGGGTAGAACAAGCTCATGTGCGAATGAGCAACGCCAACCAGGGCGAGCATAGAAAGAGTGGTCGTGCACATCATACTGTAACAGTGATTCGTAAAGATTGCGGTCGTAATGAACGTAGAACGCTAAGGGCACCAGGCGGTGATGGAGGACTTCGTTGTACCAACAAGGATGCAAGATGTTATGAGGGCCTTGTCAGTTGACGGTATCTCGAGAATCAGGACTTCTCTCTGGGTGTCAAAGGTACGTCTGCGGCGGGAATCAAGGAAGGTTGAAGGAAAAAAATGCGGTCCTGCGCTGTCGAACACAAAGGAGTGTGGAGAAGCAAAGTTGACGAAGGCTTGCTTGTCACGAGAGAATGTGTGTCTCAGTAGAGATGTCCTCTTTTCAAAAGAGCCAAATGGTGTCTTTATACGGACCTGTGGCAATTCGGATCGAGACGCCCAGGGAGCTCATTTGCGTCTCCGCAACAGTAGCCTCAAGTCCAGCGCCTGCAAGCCGTTGTGCGACCCGCAGTGTGGTCCTGAAGCATGAGAGCGGAGACAGGCAAACGGGCCGTGACTGTGTCGCCGGCCAATCTGGGTGTGGTCAGCTGCCCGTAGTGCACCCGCAAGCACGGACTTGTGCTCAGTGTTTCGAAACAGCGAGACGCGGGAGAGGATGGCGCGTCGAAACATCCATGTCCGAGAGCAAAATGGCCGTTGCAGTGTGGCTGGCCTGCGATGTCCCGGAGCATGTTTCAGGCTTGCCTCGAGGCAGACTAGCATGGCGCTTGCATCTGCCAAGGGACGAGCCGAGGAGCAGCGGCCGTCGAATGACAGGGCTTTCATCCACTTCCAGTCTCACAGACAAGGTCGACAAGGTCGGATTGAGGCACTGGAGGTACATGGAATCATGTCTACGAGGTACCGAGACTAGCCTCTTCAAGCCGCGTTGGAAGCGACATAGTGCTGCCGGCGGCCGCAGCAAGACAGAGATTAGGCTCTGGGAAAGAAGTCCGCAAAAAACACGCCAGGTGTTTCTATCGATAGCTCTGATTCGGCCGATCTCCCTGACATGGAAGGCATCAATCCGGAGTGATTGCTGCTGTACGTAGGAATCGGACACCCGTCTGCGGCCATGGCTCAGATCCGTCATGCCAGCTTTGGGAAGACAAAAGTCCATCGTAATCCCAAGCCCCGGTGCTTTCTGCAACGACAAGGATTGTCCACGTGGTGATTCTGGTATGTACTGGCAACGGTTGCGAAGGTACAGGCATTCTCAGTGCACATCCAGCATCGCTCATCTTGCTACCACCATTCATAAGCTTTGTAAAGCGTGATGACCTACGTGCCTACATACCTGTTCTAGAGATCTTCACTTGTAGCGAGTCAGGTTGTGCCCCGGTCCTTGAGGTATTGTGGCAAACACGAGGTCAAACAGAACATAGTATGTTGTCCTACAGGCAAGTGAAGCCCAGCCACAATGGTCGCTCCATTGTTTCACGGAACGAACGCCTGCTTCATCGACAGAGGTGCCTCAGCTGCTCAGGTCTCCGCTCGTACAGTACGTGGCCGCCATTCTGACAGGCATGGAATACCTTGCTGTCTCCCAATTGTGCGATTCCCTGTGGACTGCCTAGATCTCCAGTCGAGTTGGTCTGAGTTTGAAAGGTGTCTTTGGACTACTCGCATGGGGCACTTGGTTCTGCCTCAAATCTCTTTTCCTCCAATGGCATGAAATGGAGGTTGACACTGGGTCCAATGTTCAGACACCATGTTTCGATGAGGATGTTATGATTCAACCCACGCGACTGGTCATCGTCCGGGATTCGTTACGCGTCCACCTATACTTTCTTTTCTCTAGGGGGGTTGGCGGGCTGTGTACCTACTACCTATGTACATAGACAGTGATGATTCCGCCGGGTGATGCCACCATAGCCGAAGCCGGGGCGCGAGCAGATTCCGAACGGCTATTGCACTGGCGACATCGCACACGTGACACGCGGTCGCAGCGAAGACGGCTCTGCTGCTTCGTGCGCGTGCCAAGAGGTCCGGCATCGGCGCGGTCGCGGCCTGGGGCGGGGCTGCATCCATCGACAGTATCTGCTGAAGCTCTCTCTCGCGGGGTACCGGTACAGGCAGCTGCCGCAGCCGCACAGCCTCACCCATTCTCAGGCGCACGCCCACGGTGCAGCGACATACGCCCGCCTCTCCATCATGCCTTCTCACAACATTGTCGTGCTTGCCGGTACCTTTGACTGCCTGCCGCTCCCGGCTTGTCTGAGCTGCCCGCTAATCGAGTGCAGGTGACGGTGTCGGCCCAGAGGTAACACAACATGGCCCCTCAACGTCCCCCCGGCCCAGCACTCCAGGACTGACGGGCGCTGGCTAGGTGGTGGCAGAGGCCATCAAGATCCTCCGGGTCGTCGAGGCCCACACGGACAACACCTTCCACTTCCAGGAACACCTCTTCGGCGGCGTGAGTCTCTCGACAGCCGTGCCTGCACTGTGGCTGACCCCGTGCAGTGCTCCATCGATGCCCACAACAACCCCTTGACCGACGAGGCACTCGCCGCAGCCAAGTCGGCCGACGCCATCATTCTCGGTGCGGTTGGCGGCCCGGTATGGCGCTCCGCTCTTCTCGTGCAGTTGCGCGCGCTGCTGATGCACGTCTACAGAAATGGGGCACTGGCAAAGTGCGTCCGGAACAAGGCATCCTGAGGCTGCGCAAGGAACTTGGCACCTTTGGAAACCTGCGGCCATGCTTCTTTGCCTCGGACTCGCTGGTCGATTCCTCGCCCCTCAAAGCCGACCTCGTCCGTGGTGTCAACTTCAACATCATCCGCGAACTCACCGGCGGCATCTACTTCGGCGACAGGAAGGAGGACGACGGCGACGGCAAGGCCTTCGATACGGAGCCATACAGCGTCGAGGAAATCGAGCGTGTTGTGCGCCTGGCCGGCAACCTCGCCTCTGTTGAGCAGCCTCCGGTGCCCGTGTGGAGTCTGGACAAGGCAAACGTGCTTGCAACATCGAGGTTATGGCGGAAAACGTTCGAGCGCATCATGAAGGACGAGTACCCACATCTCAAGTCGGGCACACATCTCATCGACTCCGCAGCCATGCTGATGATCAAAAACCCGAGGGCGCTCAACGGCGTGGTTGTCACCAGCAATCTTTTCGGTGATATCATCAGCGACGAGGCGAGTGTGATTCCCGGCAGCCTGGGTCTTCTTCCGAGTGCCAGTCTAGGTGGCATTCCGGACGGAAAGACAAAGCTCAATGGCATCTACGAGCCAATTCATGGTACAGCTGTCGCACCAACAAGAAGAATAGTTATTAACAAAGCATAGGCTCGGCGCCCGACATCGCTGGTCAGGGCATTGTAAACCCCATTGCTACCATTCTGTCCATCAGCATGATGTTCAAGTATTCACTTGTACTGCCAGCACTCGCGCAGAAGATCGATGAGGCAACCAAGATCGTCATTGACAATGGTATTCGCACCAAGGATATTGGCGGCTCGTCCACAACAGGTCAAGTTGGAGATGCAGTAGCCGCCGAACTGGAGAAACTGCTCAAGCAGTAGAGATTGGTTCATAAAAGTTTATAACATGATAGCGCAATGTTCCCGCCTCGCATCGACACAGTATTGTCGATGGTGTTCGGGAACGGATTTCTAATGGAATGTTAGATGCCGCCATGTATCGCAGATCTACACTAATCTTATTACATGGAAAGTAAGCTGGTAGCACACCTGAACTATTCTTGAGAAATCTTCCTTACGGAAGACCACATTCCTTTTTGCAGGGCAACAGACACGCTGACACTCGCAAGATAAACGTATGGACCGAGCCCAGAACAGCTGGATCCTGCTTGGTACACTGTAAGGAGACAACGTGTTGCGACGTAATACTCGGCGACGTTCTCAGCTCAACGCCAAAGCACCATTGAGGCTAGGTGTTCTATCGTAGGAAAAGCATCCCAAGGGGATGAGTTAATTCCAATCAGCTTGATCCAACGATAAACATGTCCTTTGTTTGGCACGTTCGATTTGTTCGCCTCGATTACTAACAGAGTGATCAAGCCTTAGGTCCAGGCTAGTCTTGGACATGCCCGATGGAGCTCCACAGTGTCATTGACTAAGTCGTTCTTCCAGTTGCAGGATGGACAGCTCGGATCTATTTCCCGCGGTTCGACACATCACCCTTATTACAAGTAGCATTTCGGGAGTAAGGTATAAAGCACGTAATCACACTGTTCGCGCCAATGTCTCAACATTCTCAGAACTACTCGTCACAGTGAGAACCGCAGACCACCAGATCAAGGCCGGTTTGCTTCAAATCATCACAAGTCATCAGCCAGATGTCGACCACCACAAGGGTGCAAACTTCAGTCCAGCCCGAGAGCTATGTCGAGGTCGCAATCCGAAAAGTTGATGGACATGTACAATCGCAGCAGCGCAGATCGGCAACTCATTTCTCATGGCAAATGGGACCTCTGCCTCTCATCGCATCGCCATTTTCACAAACTAGCGCTACGGAACAAATGTTGCCGCTGAAGTGGCTCTGGTACATAATTGCATCATTCGCGCACTCAATAGTATTTACCTCCGGGCACCAAATATCCCTGCCTCGGAAGATTGCAGTTTCATTAGGTACTGTCTAGCCACATATCAAGGCCTCTGTGCTCACCATGACGGCGAAGGGACATGCTTTCTTCCCCGAAATCGAGAAGTCTACTGGCGAGACACGGCTAATGCAGGTAAATGTCTAGGGTCATTGGGACTTTGATACTTTGTTCGGCAAATGGGGCGCCTGGCTCGATTTGTGCTTCGACAGCGAGCAACCGTTCGAGGCCCAAACCCGCATTGCCTTGATGGACAATTTCATGTTGCCCCTCTCTACACATTTGCAAGCAGAGATTCCTCGCACTGTCTCGATTCGGGGATAAGCTCAAACTTCTGGATCTTTCGCAGAAGGAAGCCGAACAGGTGATGGGTAGCTTGAGCAAGACGACGCAGTTGCCGATGTTCTTGGTGAACCATGACAATACATTTGAGGGAGGTTGGCACAATTTCTCACCTCTTCCATTTCCAGTAAGTGCTCTTTGAGGGTCCGAGATGGCACGCTGAGCTTCTGTCTAGGTGAAATGGATCCTGCGCGAGGTCTGCGGAAGATGGCATAGTATAAGGTGGAAGTTCAGCACATGCGGCTTCGATGGACGGCCTTGTGAGCCGAGGTAGTGTCGTGCTTAGCATGTTGGGTAGAATAGACTGGATCGCTCCACAGGCACTGCGCATTCAGCCATTGAGGGTGGGATTCAAGAGAGCACTTTGACTGTGAAGTCGAGGCTACCTTGGGCGCTTAGGAACCTACCTAGGTAGGTACCTGTAATGCCTGAGAAGGGGCTAAACGGAGTATGAGGAGATGCCAAGCATCGACACGTGACAGTACCGGTACTAATACCGTCATACGTCATGTCGTGCCCAAATGGGAAAACAGCAAGGTCATCCTGTAACCAGACCAGCAGGATTCAGCTCTTGCAAGTTGCGAGTCCACAGCGATGATGCGCCATTTGAGCATGAGGAGCTTACGACAGCCCGCCCGCACAGGACCACGACACCGCTGCTTGTGTGCCGACGCCTGGTGGCCCTGGTGACATCTGGTCTTGCTGTGCCGTGCACTGTGGATCTGCATCCGCATCCGCATCCACGGCCATCACGTGCATCGCCTGATCCCAGCCGTGACCCTCTGCCCTACCTCCGACCATGGCGCTGCAATACCTTGCTGACAACAATGGCTGGCTATCGTTCAAGCACAGCACGCCGCTGCTGTACATCACCGCGGAAGATGACCACTTTGACCTTGAGACGATGAAGGCATGGCGCGACGAAGGCTTCATTGTCACGTACCTGCCACTGGGGCAGGGCGGGAAGCAGTATGTGCAGACGCTGTACAAGTTGGGCGACAAGCTGAGCATTGGCGAGCGCTATGCCATCGTCGGTACGCAGCCCCGGCGCATCGCTTCCCGTGCGCGTCGCAGGCTGATCCCCCAACAGCTTTCGGTGAGGCAGCGTCGGTGTGCCTGGAGGTCTACTCGGAGCCCAAGACCGCGACCTCGAAGCTGTGCTCCCTGGTGGCATACTACCCGACCTCGATCCCCGACACACGGCACCGTTTCACCTCCTCGTTCCGCATACTCGTTCATCTTGCACAGGGAACTGCTGGCAACGAGGAGACGGTGGGCGTCACGCGCCGTCCAGAAGTGTTGGGCATTCAGGGAAAGCGGAGAACCGTGCAGAAGCGTGTCACACGAGGCATAGGCGCAGGCGGCCTACAGGACAAAATACAGTATCCGGTATACACTTATGAGGGCGTGGATGCTGGGTTTGCAGAGCATGACCTAGACGAGTACGATGCAATTGCCGATGCCATATCTTGGAGCAGGAGTCTAAGCACCGTGCGGCGAGGGTTCGGCGCAGAGGTCGATCTGGAAAGAACTTGGGAGGAGAATGAAGAGCGCAGGTCGTCCTTCACCGCAAGTAACGGATAGTCAGCTGATGAAACGAACAGAAAAATATCGCGGCAGAAATGTTGACAAACTCCTCAACACATACGTCAAAGAGCCTGTACCATCCATAAACTTCACACCAACCATGACTGGCGGATTTGGTCGCGAAGAACTGCGCAGGTACTATCGAGACTACTTCCTCAAAAGTGCTCCACCATCACTACATATGCGCCTCGTATCGCGGACGACTGGTGTAGATCGCATCGTGGACGAACTCTACATGCAATTCAAGCATACTTGCCAGATGCCCTGGATACTGCCTGGCGTTGCGCCAACCAATCAGAAGGTCGAAATCGTGGTGATCAGCATCGTAAGTTTCCGTGCCGGCAAGGTCTGGTGTGAGCGCGTATACTGGGACCATGCAAGTGTGCTCTTCCAGGTCGGGCTGCTTGATCCAGACCATGTGCCGGAGCACTTCAAAAATGAGGGGTTGGAGATGCTGCCTGTGAGTGGGAGCGAGTCGGCAAGAAAGGTCATGGATATCGAGAGTGAGGAAGCGAATGACATGATTGACGATTGGTGATGTCATGTATGAGATGAATGCTTTTTTGGTACGCCATTAGCAACTGTATATGGTGAAGTCCCCGATATGACAACGATAGAACCTTCGGAAATAGACAATCTAACAAAATATCGCACCCACAGCAAAACCTAAATTGCCACAGGCGTCCGAACTAAACATCCAGGGATCATAATGACCAACAAGTATGTATGCGCAAGAATAGGGATGGTTATATGACTCACACTGCCGTGATGGAGCCGTCACAGTGCCCGTCTAGCTTGCGGCTTTCGTCTACTGGTTCAAATGTGAAGAGGAAGAAAGCGAAATTCCGTTACATTGATCGCCACTGCTCATCTGACACGACTCTTCTCCTGAGCCATATGAAACCCTCTCCTCTGCTCTAACGCTACCAAACAAAGTAGCCAGACCAGCCGGACGAGGCCGTTCCTGGAATTACCCGCTGACTGCTGAAACTTCCAGCCCATCCTTCATGTCGGCATCATCACAGCTGGGCATAGTCGATGGTGAGAATAGACCATAGCAAGCCGACATAGCAATCGTAGAATTAATGAGGTATGGCGACTATATATGATGGAGCGTGTTGATGGGCACAGCGGTCGTTTGGCATACGATGTTCGACACGATCAAAAGTCAATCTATTGCACCCCCTTGCCAGTGTCAGTCGACGAGATGTGGTTGTGACAGAGTCTGCAGTAACGGGAGAATCACAAAACGGTACAATTATATGTAGACATGCAAGCCCGTTCTGGTGTCAGACGCAGACCTAGCGTGCTAGCTCAATTAGCGCCGTTCGGCTTCCGGACAAACTATTGTTGCGTGCCGAGCGGACGCACACCTTGGCAGGTGTCTCTGAAATTCGCTCGTCAAGGTTCCGCTAAAGTACTGACAACACCACATCGACGACGCTCGACACGCCGCCATCATGTGTGAGTACTGTCCTTCCCTTGCGCATGCATTCCAGCCTCGCATTCGCACTCCCGCTATTCGAGCCCGGAAACATCACACCAGACTTTGCCAATGGCAATTCCTCAAACACTTTGACTAACATTTGGGTAGCGCTCGTCTCCGGAGAGAAGTCGAAGTACGTTTGCCTCTCAGCCCATCGCCTGTGCGCTCCGCCATCTGCCGAATACATGCCGTGTTTGTGAACGAAGTCGCTCAAGCGTCCGAACCACCCTATGGTCAAGCAGTATAGAGGTCAAGACTGCTGCGAAGAGTCTTGCTGCCCACGGTGCACCAGAAGAACGAATGGTTAGGAGTTGGATCCTGTGCTGCTTGGCTGAGGGACCCTACGCGGATTCGAGAGACTTCGAACATGATCATGGACGATTCCAGCGGCGGCAGCGGCGCAGTGGGATAGTCCGCTCTGGAGCAGCATCGCTGACTTGCCACAGCTTCCAGTACATCATCCGTTTGTTGAACACAAACGTCGATGGCAAGCAGAAGGTCATGTACGCCTTGACCAAGATCACCGGTGTTGGTCGCCGTTACTCCAACTTGGTCTGCAAAAAGGCCGATGTCGATCTTGGCAAACGCGCAGGTGACCTCACTTCCGAAGAGCTTGAGCGCATCGTTACCATCATCCAAAACCCTCTTCAGTGTGCGTATTTACACCTTGCGTGTCTTCCAAAGCTGGGAGCTAAAGCCCTACAGACAAGATTCCAGCCTGGTTCCTCAACAGGCAGCGTGACATCGTCGACGGCAAGAACAGTCAGATTCTCGCCAACGGTGTCGCCTCCAAACTCCGTGACGACCTGGAGCGCTTGAAGAAGATCCGCGCCCATCGTGGTCTCCGCCACTACTGGGGTCTTCGTGTCCGTGGTCAGCACTCCAAGACCACCGGTCGCCGCGGTCGCACTGTCGGTGTTTCCAAGAAGAAGGGTTAAAGGTCTGCGCATGCGCTGGGATGCTGGAGCTGGGACATGCCTTTCACGAAATGGGTGGTGCACTTACGGTGTTATCGATGGGCTTTCATTGGCTTTCACGTTTACATTTTCATGCGGCTCTGCACGACATGAGGTGGCGATGAAATGACCACGGTTAAGGTTCGGGCAAAGATAGCCTGTACCAAAACTCACACAATCATATTTCGATCTGGTCTATCTCCTTCCTTGCAAGTACCCTGTCTTATGCATCCCACGATTTCTTGTGTATCACTCGTGCCAGTCACTATCCATAGTGGCAGCCAATCATACACAGGCAATAAAGTATCAAGCTTGAGCATCTCCAACCACACTCTGGGCTCCACGTCACACCAAGCTAGCAGGAATCGTGCTTCAGTACCTACGAAAAGGCTTGATGGCTTACCAAAGTCTCTCTTCACTGACAGATGAACCCTTAAGGCGTGCTGGGTCCGATCGGCCCAAATTGTTACAGTGTAGTGAGGGCAGTCGACGCGTACAGATCTTGGTGTCTTTCCTGTTATTATGTAAAAGGTCTGCACATTTGTTATACATTTGCGCAATTTACGGTTATTCGTAAGATTGAAATGTACCTGTCGAGCAGATGGCGTGTCTTTTTCCGCCTGTGACGATATGACCACAGTTGAAGGTACTGTATTGCAGTTTTCAGCTTCGTTCGTACTATACGCCCCCCCCCTCCACCTCCTTTCCCCGCTTCCTGCTATACATCCGGGGAGTGGGAGGTTCTGATACTTTGGAGGATAGTGCCGACCGCAAGACGTGGCGTGGTTGCAGCCTCCGTATGCAGGGCCAGCGAACAGGCCGCATGCGCTGAACCACGTAAAACCAGAGATAAAACGACAACCGCACACCCAGTTTATTTGGATTTACTGTTAAAGTAAGCACTGTCACAGTGCAGTGCAAGATCATGGCGACCGCTATGGTACCGCCTAGGACACCTTCGCCCAAAGTTCGCATCCGATCGCAGTCTTTGGACTCGCCTGCTTCGCGCATCAGCGTCACACCAATCGAAGAATCTCCATTCTCAAAGTCTTCAGGTTTCATTGCCGTACAGGCTATGGGCCGTCACAATGATCTCATCGACAGCGAGCAAGGCAGAATTCACAGACTCGGCGTGCTCTTACCGCTTCATACAAAAATAAGCGATGGATCGATGTCCTCAGGAGGCTCCGAGGCCTCAATGTCTTTTGCTAGCTCACCAACTGACCTGGACTCTCACATGAATATCTGCGCCGATCCTCCCTCACTATCGACACTACATAGCATTGAATCCAGACGTCCCCACCCACTGGCATTCACACAAGCTGCCGATAACGAAAACGCTGAAGACGTCGGATGCCCTTCTCCTTTCCTATATCGGGACCTTAGTGCTCCAATGCACTCACCTTGGCTGGTTCGAGCAGTCTTGGCACTGTATGATGCTCGAGGTCTCGATTGGATGTCTGTTGCAGCATCCATTGAGAGGATCTGGGGTGTGCGAGCCTCGAGCGCCGAGGTTCTCGAGATCTTGAGCAACAATGGCCGCATCTCTAATAGGCGCTGGTGGGACTAGATCTGGCATTAGCAATCACCGAGTGCGGTCATCGGTTGAAGCTAAAGGCGACAGGAGTGTCTACACATGGTTAGATTCTACGATTTAGGATGATCCGCAGGGTTCCATCTTGCCAGCGACTTTAGGCGCAATGGGTTACCATGATTTTTGACTTCATCACGATTGTATTGCGAACATGGTGCAGAAAGCATATTGTGCAGGTTGAGAGGATCTCGATTCCGACTACAACTTCCATCACGACAACTTTTACGACTTCGACCACGACAAATTTTATGACTTGGACTACGACAAATCTCACGGCTTCAACTGACATTATGATAGTGCTTCACGAATTATGACATGCGCCTGGAATAAACATGTAAAATTAGCTCGACTATGCAAAGCTTTTCATTCAAAATCGAGCATTTCTGTTTCTGGAGATGATGTGACTGCTGGTTCTCGAAATACATAGGAATGAGAAGGTGCATGCGCACTGGTTTGTGTCCCTACCGCTACCCTGTGTGAGGCTTCAGGCATGCGTTGCATAATGCCGCTAGCGCTCTGTGCAGAGATTCGATGCAATGTGCGTACAGGGACCAGAACACCTGGCTCGCGATGAGTGGTCAGCCTATTCATGTACAGCGACCGTTGGAGCAGGTTGTACGGTGTTAGTGATAGACAAGCACATAGAAAACGTGCACACACAAGGTAAAGAGAGATGAAGGATTATAGTGGAACAAATACGGCGGATTTGGCTCATGATCCAACGTGAATTCATTCTGCTGATATCTGATGTGCACATATCGTGATTTACCATATCGTGAAAGCGTGGCGCTAATCAGACGAGCCATTGATTTTACACATTGAAGATAAATAACCGTTATGCACAGGCGACCTGGACGTGCGTGCTTGAGCACGTACAATTGGAGGCGCAAGTCTTGAGTCTATAAGTCCATGAGGTTCTGATGGGTGAGGTTCCTCCAAGAGTGTCAGGGGTACTACCATGGAATGGACATCAAAGCTATGGGCGACGCTGCGAGAGCCGGGCAGGATCCGGGAACGTCTAGTCCAGAATGCTGAAACAGCCCAGAAACAATTTACGGCTGGAGAATGGTCTCTTGCGCTCTAATAAGGCACGTGCTCACGAGTATGCTACGTGCGTCTTGCGCTGTTGACGTGTCACCACTCAGTCGTCAGCGCCAACGGCCATCTCCAGGACCTCGACATTGCCCCTTCCTTTAGTTTGTGTTTCGATCAGCTCATTCAAGCCTTTGAAAGCGCCAGGCTCGACGAGGCCGACCGCTTCCCACTCGGAACCCAAGGTGTCCTGGCTCTCCAAGTTCTCCATGAAGGCCAATATGGCATCCTTGATTGTGCCAGCAGCAGCTTTTTCATCAGCACTCGGTTGTGATCTGGGCGCGCCTTTGACAGGCTGCTTGAGAATCGATGTTGGACACGTGACGCGTAGCTTCATCTGCATGCGGGCGACCGGTATGGGCTGATGTGCAATGAGCGCTTTCATGGCAAACAGTGCTTGAGACTTGGCGGACTTGGTCGTGACGATGCCGGTCCATTTGGGCAATTCCCGCGCTTTGCCTTTGTCGTCTCCATTGTCTACGTCCGCGCTCTTTTCGCTCTGTTGCTGTGCGGCAGCCTGGCTGCTCAGTCCGTCGAGAGCCTTTTCAATCATGCCTGTGGTGTAGACGCGCTTGGTTTTGGGGTCCACGAGCTTGCCGGCGACTATGTCGACGACCTCGTTCTTCGTCCTCTCGAGCTCGGCATTGCGCTCCTTCTCTCCGACCTGCAGCTCGCCATGCTCGAGTATGTCCTTGATGATGTCTTCTGTGGTCTGCTTGGGAAAGGCCTTCTCGAGATCGGCTTTGGGCGCAACCTGGCCCTTGGAGACGTTGAGGAAGACGTTCTCGATCTGCAGGACGTTGGACAGGTCTTTCTCGATCTTGTTCCGCCACTCGAGGACCTTGTTCTTGTAGCAGGCGATCTCGAAGCGCTTCTTGCCTGGACGCGGTCAGCGACTGCGCGGTGCAGTGCAGCGCAGGCAGCGTGGCGGCAACGCACCCTTTTTCATGCGCACCAGCGAGACATTGGTGAGCTTGATCTGGTTCGAGGGCTGGTTAATTCCGACCGGCATGGCGGGCGCTTGTGCTCAGGCGGTTGAACTCTGTCTGGATCGCGGGGCCGTGGGCGTGGCCTTGTAAGTTGTCCCCCACCACTGTCACCAGCCACCAGTCACGAGTCAGCCATGCATGGGCGGCCATGGCGCACGACGCCAAGCATGCAGGTCCCCGCGAGTCACGAGTCACGAGTCACGAGTCACAAGTCACGACTGGCGACACGTGACACGTCCCGGGGGCCGACAGTGAAACGCTAAGCCCGTCATCTGATAGGCGCTCGGACGCGTCCAGCCACTCGATAAGCGGCGACGCGGCGTCATGCTGCCAGTTGCCTGGGCAAGTGCACGTCTCCTCCACACGAGCTAGAGGTACATGTACGTACCCACACCTCACCCACGCCACGCCTCCCCGAGCTTCCATTCCATCCCTCTACATATCCATCTATCGCTCTGTCCATCCCTCCATCCCTCCATCCCTCCATCCCTTCTTGTCTTCCATCACCTCCATCCCCATTCCGTCTCTCCTCCTCTTTCCCCATCACTTACGACTATCGCTTGAGCTCAGGAAGTCCAACCGCCCGCCACCATGAAGGTAGCCACGTCGGCGCTCCTGGTTGGAGCCGCCTCGGCCGCTATCGCTCCTCAGCAACAGCAGGTCCTCAAGTTTCCCGACGCGTTCAGCGAGATCAAGTCCAGCTCGTGGACGAAGCCGCTCCAGAACTTCGAGGAGAGCCTCAAGTCACTCACTGGCGAGGCACGCGCTGTCTGGGATGAGGTGGCCATGATGTTCCCCGAAAGCTTCGACAAGGCTGTCTTGTTCACCAACCCCAAGCCCGCTGCTCGTAAGCACGATAGCGAGTGGGATCACATCGTCAAGGGCGCTGATGTTCAGAGTGTCTGGGTTGAGAACGCGCAGGGTGAGCAGGAGCGCGAAATCGACGGACACCTTGAGAACTACAACCTCCGCGTCAAGACTGTCGACCCCAGTGTCCTTGGTGTCGACAAAGTCAAGCAATACAGTGGCTACCTAGACGATGAGGAGGAGGACAAGCATCTCTTCTATTGTGAGTACCTCACGAACCACGTGAACCCCCCGTGTTTCTAACACCCTTTGTAGGGTTTTTCGAGTCACGAAATGATCCCAAGAATGATCCTGTCGTGCTTTGGCTGAACGGTGGTCCCGGCTGCTCTTCGTTGACAGGTCTGTTCATGGAGCTCGGTCCTGCCTCAATCACAAAAGACGGCAAGGTCAAGCACAACGACTACTCGTGGAACAACAATGCTTCCGTCATCTTCTTGGACCAGCCGGTCAATGTCGGATACTCGTACTCAAGCGGTCAGGTCAGCAACACTGTTGCTGCCGGAAAGGACATCTACGCCCTTCTCACCCTCTTCTTCAAGCAGTTCCCAGAGTATGCCGAACAGAGCTTCCACATTTCTGGCGAGTCGTATGCTGGACACTACATCCCCGTTTTCGCCTCGGAAATTCTGTCCCACAAGAAGCGCAACATCAACCTTCAGTCCGTCCTCATTGGTAACGGTTTGACCGACGGCCTTACTCAGTACGAGTACTACCGCCCCATGGCTTGTGGAGAGGGCGGCTGGCCTGCTGTCCTCGATGAAAGCCAGTGCCAATCTATGGATAATGCCTACCCTCGCTGCGCTAGCCTCATCGAGAACTGCTACAACTCTGAGTCTGTCTGGTCCTGCGTTCCTGCTTCCATTTATTGCAACAATGCCATGATTGGTCCTTACCAGCGCACTGGTCAGAACGTGTATGATATCCGAAAACCCTGCGGCAGTAACTCTCTCTGCTACGACGAGCTCGATTGGATTCAGGCATACCTTAACAAAAAGGACGTCATGAAGGCCGTTGGCGCTGAAGTCTCTTCCTACGAGTCGTGCAACTTCGATATTAATCGCAATTTCCTCCTGCAAGGAGACTGGATGAAGCCTTACCACCGTGTGGTTCCTGGCATACTCTCTGAGATTCCCGTCTTGGTATATGCTGGTGACGCTGACTACATCTGCAACTGGCTTGGCAACAAGGCCTGGACTGAGGCTCTCGAATGGCCTGGTGCTAAGGATTACAAGAAGGCCAAGATGGAGGATTTTAAGATCAACGGCGATGGCAAGACTGTCGGCCAGGTCAAGTCAAGCGGCAACTTCACTTTCTTGAAGCTGCATGCTGGTGGCCACATGGTCCCATACGACCAGCCTGAGGCCAGTTTAGAGATGGTAAATAGGTGGTTGGCTGGTGATTTCTGGGAGAACTAAGGCTATGGTTGGCCACGTTGGCTTTCTCTTGTGCAAGAAAATTGTCATTGTGAAACAGTAAATGGTCTAGCTTGTACTCTACATCGACCCGATCTATGGGCCATATTTCTTACCATATTACTGAAAGATATTTATACGGACATTGATCCGAGCATTTCCTCACTCAACATTGACCCTTATGTACGACAGCGTCCTTGCAGGCATGTTCATGTCGGCTCATCTACAAGTTCAATCTGGGTGTTTGTTAGAGCCTGAGTATAAATACGTCCATATCTCCAGCTTTACAACAACGACAAACGGTATTGAGATATTGACTGCAGCCATCCAGAAGATGTTATCCCCGCGTCAAGCTGTGGCAATCGTGTTAGTATACTAAAAATACGCATAGTCGAAAGGTCAGAAAAGATTTTTGTTAGTCACGATCGGACCATGCAATGAGGCGTAAGAGGGTGTCACGGAGCACTAAATCAACCGTTTCCAACAACAAGAGCCCTGAGGTGGTCGACATCAATTATCGACGATAGATTCATGCTCGAAGTAGTAGTTTTTAAGATGTGATACTTGTAAATGGTTCGACAATACGGAATGATTGCAGCAGTAGGTGGGCATCTGCTCGATGGCACAAATAAGGTCACGGGAGCAATGCTGATGAGAGCCGACGCATCCTTGCCATCGATGTATTATTGTCCACCGCATCAGCGGTTATGCTGCCGTCCTACTCTACACTGTCGGTCTTGTGGGTGCCCTGAAGATTGCTCGACACGCTTTTGGGGCGGCTTAGACGTCCAGGTGTGGGTAGGCTTTGTTGGCGTTGGAGTGTTTCTGATCTCGTACATCAACATCAAGGAATTGCAAATCGAGCAGAACCGTGCACGGATGCTAAGAGAATGGTTCTACGCTGAATCCCTCATCACCAATCGGTTAATTATAAACATTTGTTGGTTCGTAAACGGTACCAAGTTAGAGGCAGCTTTATCTGCAAGACAGAGGCTGCACGTAGGCTCTTATATAGTGGCTCTTACACAGATCCTTGTAGGCAGGCTCTTGCAGAGGCTCTTACACATTGGCTCTTATACAGGCAAGGCTCTCAAACGTATACTAGTAATATTAGTGTTTATTACGTGCATTTTAACTCCTTAGCATACTAACATCATAGCTGGTAGCACTATAAGAGCTAATCAGTGTACAGAATTAATAGGTAATAAGCGCGATTACTTTTAGATAATTTAAGCCCTAGAAGTAAGTATAATTTGCAGCTAAAGCTGCAATGATCATTGCTGCTTAGATAGTTTCGGACCAAGACTACTTTGTAGTCTGGTCATGTTCGAAGATTGAATATACGCTACGTGGCTCCTAGAACCTTCTCAACCAATATCCCGCATGTGCTTCGTATCTGAGTGGGGCAAACCCAGAATAAGCTGCTGACGTAGCAGCCAGCTTTGATAGTAGAGCTCCTAGTGTAAGAGCTTCACTGAATACTAGTTTTGGCATAGCACTTTGGCTTGCGTTTGTTCTCCATGCCCTCGATGTTGAGATCTACCTACACCTCACCTCCAGGGAGGCATGGCATTTGGAGCAAGTCAGGCATCAACGACGACTTGAGGCTGGCATAAGTCATCTTAACTCAGCAGGCTTGAATGCGATTTGGCTAGGAGACATCAGAAAGTAGACTCAGAAAATTGTTCGCAAGACAGGCGACAGCGATACCACAAGTATAGCCGCACTGCTGTTGTAAGGTATATGCAAACAAATACCGTTGAACCTCCTTGTATATTTAAACGTAATACTTCAACTCTGATAGTACCTAGTTTAGTAAGTGTGTCAGTTTCACGTGATTTTTGCAAAGTGTGTATGTATGTTTATGAATTCAATAGAAAATTTAGTTTAGTCCATACCCATCATGTTCACGGCGATGGAGGGGATGACTGAGTAAGGAACGCATCTATTGATGACGACAGCTGGAGACTGTGAAGGACGCCAGGTGATTGGGTTATGCGAGGTACGGTCTGGGGTATGTCCTTGATTTAGAGTCTAGAGATGATGCCCGAATGCTTCATCAAGCTTCGATTTAAGGTACCAGCTCCATAGTCACATAACCCAGAGAAAAGTCCATCTCATCATCTGCGCAGCACAACAGGCCAACTGAAATTGTTACTTCGTTACTTGTGGCCCAGAATGTGTTCGAGGCCTCAACCACGCCATGGACGTCAGACCGCTGGCTGACCACATACTTGTCGTAGGCAAAGATGTTGACGTAACTATCGGTCGACCATCGGTCGCTGAAGGAAACCTGCACAGATATCCTATACGTCTTTCCCTGTACCACTTGAAGCGTCTGGCGCAATGTCAACACCGAGTCTGGGCCCCCGTCGCCTTGACGGACAGCAGCAACAGCCTTGAACTTGGCGTTGCCAAATCCAGGTTCCACAACATTGATGGTGCTGCGGCCCGGGTCGACTAACCACGATTCAAGGGTGCCAATCTGGAAGTTGCCGTTGGGGATGAGATTTGGGCTGGCAGTAACAGTGATTGGCTGTACGAGGTCTGTGTAGGGGAAGTAGGTGCCGTTCTGAGCAAGACCAAAGGCTATATGATCATCTCCCGACTTCAGTGACGTGCAACTGATCTTCCATCCACCAGAAATTGGAACGGGCCCATGTGTTATTTGAATAATCTTAGTGGCATTAGTAAATCGTGCTCTAACAGGTTTTGGAGAGTACTTGGAGGTGGGCCATGTACCTCTTTATCAGCAGCGACATTCAAGTCAGTCATTCCAGGCCCCTATCGTTGCGATCAGCATATATATCTGCCATTCTGAATAGAAGTAATATCTCACAGTAACGACAACGTCGAATGAAACTCCAACAGAGATGGTCGTTGGAACAGGGGCCGTTAGGGATGTGGGGTCTGCAGGTGCAAAGGCAGTCTTCATGGCTTGTTTCATGTACTTGTCAAAACTGGTTACTAGTCGGCCAAACTGCACTGCGCTGGAGTATTCTCCTTCGAGATAAACGACGACATTACCGTAAACAATCAACGCAACATTTAGATCGCTGTCCTTGATTTGCACCATGTTGATATCGCCAAGGCGCTGGGATTGGCTTGGGACGGCGAACATGGTTTTCCAGTCACGCTCAAACACGAATAGACGGGTCTCAGCTTGAAGTTTGGCCTCGTCAAAGCTCTTCATAACGTCGATCGTGGCCGTTGCAAAGGGAACTAGTTTTCCCTCTACAGCAGGTCCGAACTCGATGGTAATGGTGCAGCGATCTTTCCCCACCTCAACGTCAAATGGTCCAGACCGGACCTGAACGTCCTCTTCAAGAAAGTCTGATAGGTTGGTAAACGTTGCGCCGATCGGATTTGTCGAAGGCTTGCGATCACCCTGGACTTCGGTAAGGGTTGTCCACAATATACCACCCACGTTGCGCCGATCGGTACTCTGTGTAAAAAGCGATCGCATATTGATGGTTTCGGTTGGGGCGAGAATCTTGATTTGTCCCATCATGGTCCAAGTCTGGCCATGCGCTTTTTCCTCTTCCGATACATAAGCTACCGATGCTGGCTGATCGATGGCCTTGCTTAGATATGTTTCTAGGGGTACAACATCGGCGCCTGGACCGGCGCAAGCATCCAGCGCATTTCCAACCACGTCTCCATTAGGGGCAAGCGTGTTATAGCAAACAAATATGTGGTTCCGAAAGCTGTCCCGAACCACTCCCAAAGTATTGGCAGGACTAGGGACGATCATGTTGTTGGTATTACCCGAGAAGAAGGGGTTATTGCACTGTCCCCATCCAACGAGATTCATCTCTGAAATAAATCCAAATCGATCCCAATGCGACCCTTCAGTGGTGCCTTTCCAGTATCGTCCAAGTGTGGTCCTTTTGGTTTGCACTGTAGAACCTGGGAGCGTGGTCATGAGTATTTGACCATTTTGACCTCTTATATAGTACGGAAGCCCAAGGCTCAGAGCGCACACGACGAGTGCACTTTGATCGTAACAATTTACTGTGACGAGGTCCGAATCTGAGTTTCGTAGCTTCAGCCAGCTCAAAAGGTCAAATTGTAGCCCACTCGTGAACCTCGCTTGCCCAGAATAAGTGCTGTAGGAATAAGTATGAATGGGGACGGGGTCCTGATTTTTGCCCTCGGCGCCAGATGCGAAGCATCTTTCCACAGCCCACGTAACCCATTCCGTGATTGAGGAGGAGCCGTTGTTGGGGTATTGAGCCACAAAAAGATCCAGCATCTCTTCGGGAACCCCTGAGTTTGTGTACATGGGGGTCATTTCTCCGGCGACAGCATAGAGCTGGACTGATGTTTGAGCATTCTGCTTCCAGGACTGGGATTCGAGAAAGATATCATAGGTCCACTCGATCTGACCATTGCATCCCCATGGGGCTTGCAACGGAGTGATGGGCACAGAGACGTCTATTGACGATGCATCTTTGGGGTACGTCACACGCGAAGACACCCCGATCTGCCTGCCTTGCGTCATTCCTGAGAGGATAAGATCGAAATCCTCGCTGTAAGTGGCGGCGATATTAATGATCAACACAGCGTCCGTCAATGATATGGTAGCTGGATTCTCAGTACTTGGTGAGGCCCAAAGCACCATGTTCTGGGTTTGGTATGATGGATCATCTTCAGTAGGGCCTCTGATGATTCGGACAGGTGAAGCTTGTGCCCTCACAGAGTTGATATCTAGATTTATCAGTCAATGAAAGTGCAGAAGCTTATACAGAAAGGAGGCCCAACTAATACTTATAGATAGAGTACCTGACATGCTGATATAGGGATATGGTAAATATGAGGGTTATACCGTTGATAAGATAGTATTCGAAAGTGTGAAGGGGATACTTGATGTAAATATATACACTTCGCATTCCAGGATCAACTGTAATCGTCCGACCAGTTGTAGACGTGTATTACAATTAAGTTAGCACTTTCGGAGGCTTTTTGATAGACAGTAGGCTATGCCATAGTAGACTTAGGTGCAGTCGCGGAATTATTGGGATGGTCGAGAACATATTTTCGCTCGAATCGCAGCGCTAATTGAGCACAACTATTGGGCACAACTCAGCGCCTCTATCAGGTCTATAGAATAACCTCTAATCCCTAAAGTACACAATGTAAAGCCGCAAGTACAGCTCAAAAGCTCAAGATGCCTCTTAGAAGGGGTCGGACTGGCCTAGAACCTGATCGCCGAGAATTGGCTTTCGCTGCATGCGTGGGAAGAGTAGGACGTGCCGCATAATCAGCCAGCCACAGCACACCGCTGAACGACTGTGCTAAAAGTTGATAAGAGTAATACTAATTAAGAAAGTATATAAATTATTACCCGTAAGAAAAGACTATCTATTTCTTAGATAAGTCTGTAGTACTATCTAATATCTTACCTAGGAATAATAAAATTTAATTATAATAATATAAAGTATAAATACTATTTAAGGGAACCTATAAGATATTTTAAAAATATATAAGACTATAGAAGAACTAGATTAGGTTTAAGTATATATTTATATTTATAGGTTTAAAATAAATTATATAAATTAATTAATTTATTTATCTAAAGTACTATATAGCTTTTTTATATATCTATAAGTATAATTTTATCTATACTTATATAGTAAAGTTAATATTATAGATCTCTCTACTTAAAAACCTTTACTATTTTTTATTACTAGTCTTATTTATACCTTATTCTATACTATATCTAACTATATTACCCTTTATTAGAATAGTAGAATAGAAATTAGTATTTATTAAAAGCTTAGTAGATAAAATAGTTTAAATACTGTTATATTAGTATTATCTATCTTAACTATTATATTAAGCTATTTAAGTAAGCCTATATTTAGAAATTATTATTTAACTATAATTACCTAATATAATATAAAAAAAGTAAGTCTAGAAATAATTTAAAAAAGAATTAATATTCTATCTATACTAGAACTAAGGAGTATATATATAGTATTACTTAGAATAATATCTTTTTTACTCTATAGCTAAAGTACCTATAAAGCTTATTATAAGTTTATAGAGTTAGGTCTATAACTTATTTTAGAATAATCTATTATTTAGAATCTATCTTAGGTCTAGTATTATATATAAAACTAGAATAGGAATTTAGGATAGTACCCCTTCTAAATCGAGCCTAAATTACCTAATTAAAACTAGTTTTAAGATTACTAGGATTTATTTATAATAGTTTAGTAAATAGTTTTATTATATCTATAGCTATAGAGCTTTTTAGTAGACTAGTATATCCTTTCTCTAAGGTAAGCCTAAATAGGTAATTAAATTATACTAAAAAAAAGGTTACTATAGTAACTAAGAATAAATTATAATTTATTTAGAATTAGTAGTTAGGTATAATAGAAGTATTTATATTTTATAGTCTATATAGTTAATATAATAGCTAACTTTCTATTAATATAATAATATAAAAGTATAACCTATTATTTAGTAAGATACTAATTTACTGTTATTTTTATCTTATAAAACGTTAACTTTCAATAATTCTATTATTATTTATAAATTATCTTATAAAATCATAATTTATTATTTATAATTGGTTATTATTTATTTTTATTATTAATAAAGCTTATATTTGTAAGAACGTATCCTAAGACGTTAGTCTATATTCTCTCTAATTAAGATTAAGTATATAAAGCTACCTTAATAGAGTCTTATATAGTTATATTTTTCTTATCTTTTTATATAAGACTTATAGATATAAATATATATCTAAACCTATTATAGCTATTATATACTCCTATATACCTTAAAGATAGTTTAGAATTTTCTTTAGATAGTATTTATACTTTATATTATTATAATACTATTTATATACTATCTCTACTAATAACCTTTTAGAGATTATAAGCCTAGCTTTATTTTTATAAAATATTTTATTTTATATAACTTAGTATTTACTAAGTTATATGTTAATAAAACATTAAGAAGTTTTATAACTTTTAGTTAACTAGTTTACTACATTAAAAGATAGTTACTATATATTAATATAGTAATAGGTAAGGTAAATTAACTATTATTATAATAATAGGTTTATAATAAAGAAGTAGATTAATTAATTCTTTCTATATAGGTAGTAGGGAAATCCCCTTTATAAGTAAGTAAGTAAACTAGGCTAGTTCTAATTAGGCCTAGCTCTATTAGCCTCTAGATACTAGTAGCTATTACCTACTACTATATATAGGTTTAATACTTACCTAATACTAGCTATCTTTTTTTCTTTAATATAAAATACTAGTTTAGTCTATAATTACTTAAATTTATAATTCTACTATATTAAAGCTAAAGTTATAGGATTAATCTAGTTATTATTTAGAGTAAATTAATTAGATTAGTTCTATAATCCTATATAAGAATTAGACTATATACTATATAACTTAATTACCTAATCCTTAATTAAAGCATATTTAGGAATAGGTAATATCCCTTTATAGAGGCTGCTAATTATATAATCCTAATTATATAATATTAATTATCTATATCTAATAATATCCTTTTAATATACCTTCTAGGTTATAAATTATTAATTAGTAACTTATATAGAGATATAAATATATTAGATTAATATCTAGTTCTAAGCTTCTAATCTAATTCTTATATTCTAATTATTTTATTAAGGTAAAAATAAGAAAATTTTCTAATTAGTTTAAACGTATTTTTATGTATATACTTACTAGTAAATAAACCTTTACTACTCTAATTTTTTATTTTTTTTTATTCTTTTTTCTACTTAATACTAGCTATATTACTATATATAGCCTTATCTACCTTTACTTATAATCTTTAAGCTTTTACTCTAATTTTAATTAATATACTACTTATATATTACTTTACTTACTTTTATATTCTTAACTAACTTATAATTCTATATACTTAGAAGTATTAATAGCCTATTTAAAGTAGTAAAAGTAGTAAGTAAAAGTACCTAGTAAAAGTACTTATTATAGAGTTAAAGGATAAGTATATCTCTAGTACTAAAGTTAGTAATCTTAGACTATTTACTTATTATATATATTCTACTACTATATTACTTAGTCTAAGTAACCCTAATCTAAAAAAAGTAGACTTTATTTTAGACTATATTTTATACTATTTTTAGTTTCTTAAAAAAAGTAAGAATTACTTATATACTTATTACGTAGTTAAAATAAGTAAATAATACTTAGCTTATAATATATACCTATATATGTTTATACTAATAAGCCTGTAAAAAATATTTATAAATATTACTCTAGTTAGTTTCTTTAATTAATTTAATTATATATTACTTTCTTATAATACTGTTTATTAGTATATTAATAAATAGAAGAATACTTTAATTTAAAAAAAAAAGTAATCCTAGCTTTAAATTCTTAAGTAACCTTCCTTCTAGGGCCTCTACTAATAAGATTATTTCTCTAAAGCCTTATTTAGTTATTAATCTACTAGAGCCCTATACTCTATATTTTTTAAGTATCCTAAGTTTACCTTTAACCTAAAAAGTATCTACTTCTACTCTACTTAAAAGTTCTTTTTTATTTAAAGTACTTAAGGTATTTTCTACTACTATACTACTTAAAATACCCTATAAGCCTATATTACTTAATATAACTATAAAAGTTAAACTACTAAAAACCTTATTAAAAACTAAATATACTTCTATTTAGATTAAGGTTAAGTAAGGTATAAAAGGTACCATCCTTACTCTAATTAGTAAGATTATTATATTAACTAATAATTAGGGAAACCTAATTAATATTTCTTTTTCTTTATTAAGAAATAAGTTTATTAATTATAATATATATATCCTACTTCTTTTAGTTATAATTCTCTTAAAAAATATCTTATTAGTAACTTATAATTTCTTCTTTTAGGATAAATTATATATTCCTAGTAATCCTCTCTATAATAACCTTTACTTATCTACTTATAATCCTACTAAAAATCTTTATCCTCCTCTTATCTTAGCTTATTATCCTTATTTAAACTTTAGGACCCCTACTAGTAACGCTATTATTATCTCTAATATTAATTAGTTAAAAATAGTCTTTTATTAGTTAGATTATAGGATAGCTTTTCTATCTCTACTTAAGTATATAGATTAGATTAATAAGTTAATAACTAAGCTAAATATTCTTATATATAATTAGTATAAGTATAATAAGTTCTTTTAATTAGATAAGGCTATAGGGTTAGATAATTCTATTTTAAAATAGAGTAATTAAGTAGATTAGTTATTAGTTTAGATAGTTTTTTTTATTATAAGTATAGATTAGTAGATTAGAGGTATTTAGACCTCTATTTAAGTAGTATAGTTTTTAATTAATATAATTACCTATTAACCTTTTATTAGTAAAAAGTTCTTACTTTTAAATTTACTATAATACTTTATAATTTACTTTTTTTTTATAATTAATACTTATAAGTTTTAAAGATTAAGTAGTTACTTAAATTTTCTAAATTATTACTTATTTAGTAATCTAGTAAGTCTATTAGCTAGTATAGTATTTATATTAAAATATAATACTTTAAATAATCCTTTACTTTACTTCTACTATAACTATATATTTTAGATATCTATATACCTAAGCTATATAGTAATCTACTTATTCTTTCCTACTATAAGCCTAATTATTTATTAATTATTATACTATATATTCTAAAGCTTACCTAACTTAAGTATTAGTTCTATAAAAAACTACTAAAGTACTATTACCTTTTTTAATATATACTTAAGGATAAGTAGCTTAGCTTTAGTTATTAAGGTAGTTATAGTATTTTACCTTACTACCTTCTAGAGGATTACTCCTCTAAATAGTATTATAATATATTTATATAATAATTAATAAGTTTTAGGATTATTAGTAAAAGATATATCTCTATAGATTCTAAAATTAGGTCTATTATAGTCCCTATACTATATTAATTCCTAGTAGGTTTTATAAAGGTATATAATTATATATTCTATAGCTTTTAGGTATTAATTACTTAGATTTATTAGAAAATAGAGTAATCTTAATACTATATATATAATGTTAGGTTATAGTATAATTACTATATATAATACTAAGCCTACTTATTCTTAATATTTCTTTAAATCCTATTAAGTAACTTTTTTTTATATTCTTAATTAACTTCTTAGATAGAAGAGAAGTAAGTAGAAAGCTTTTATCTTTAAGATTAAACTTCTTTATAATTTTATTAATATATATATTATATATAGGTATAATAGTTCTCTTCTTATAGTTTTAGATTACTTAGGTACCTATAGGCTAGTCGTTAGGTTAGGGTTAGTAGGTAATAGGTTAGGGCTAGGTTAGGGTTATACAGACTATAGGTTAGGGTTACCTTTAGGTTATATAGACTCTAGGTTAGGGTTAGGTTTAGGCTATATAGACTACTACCTATAGTTAGGTTTATATAGTAGGAGCTTAGGTTAGGGTTAGTCTAGGGTTAGGTTACTAGGTTAGGTAGCTAAGGTAAATAGAGTTTAGAGATTGCCTGCTAGTAGAGATTGCCTACTAGTAAGATTAATAGTAAAGACAGCCTACTAGTTATCTTAGCCTAAAGAGTTTATCTATTTTTATTATAGACTATTATTATAGAATATTAGATTAGTAATATAGTAAAATTAGATTAGGAGCTAAAACTAGGTACTTTTTTATAGGTACTTTCTTAAGTAGGGATATATATCTACTTTATAAAGCTTATTATTATAAATAATAATAGGTTCTCTACTATTAGCTATCTTAGATTCTGCCTTAGGTAAGGTATCTTTATAGAACTATTCTAGTAAAGGTAGCTTAAGTAGACCTTTAATCTCTTAATTAGCTAATAGCTCTATACTTTTATTAAAACCTCCTATCCTATACTTAACTACTAATAGCTAATAAATTAATTTAGGTTTAAGCCTATACCTTTAATTACTAATAATATCTTTTACTATATTAAAGACCCTCTTAACCCTAATACTAGTAATTAGAATTACTAATATATCCCTAGCTATAGCTATAAGCTATAGATATATAGCCTTATTCTCTTTCTACTATATTAGGATATTAATATCTTTAGCCCCCCTAAGAATAGGTATACTAAGATATTATTCCCTTTTAAGTTAGGTTACCTCTATATAAGGTTTACTTTTATAAGATATAAAGTTAAAGCTTTAATTATAGTTAGACTATAAGGTAAATAAGATATTAGTAGAAGTTAGTACTAAGCTAGGCTTCTAAAACTACTTAGTACCTTATAAATAATAAGGTAGTATACTATTAGCTAGTCTAGGTATAAGCCCTTTATTTTCTTTATTATATTAATTAAGGTAATTAAAAAACTACTTATAATAAAGGAATTTATCTAAAGTATCCTATATATTATCCTATAAAAAGTAAGTATCCTACTATTATAACTATCTATAATAACTTTACCTTATAAGTAGTAAGCTTTTATATTAGATCTAAGATAGTCCTATAATTAAATAGAAAGCTATACTTACCCTCTATTCCTTTATAGTACTTACTTAGCTTTATATAACCTTTAGCTACTACCTCTTAAATAATACTAAGCTATACTTTTTTTTTATCCTTAATACTTTCCTCTAGCTCTTCTATTATAGTATTAAGATAGTTAAATAGCTAATTATATATTAACTAAATATACTATATCTAAGGCTATTAGGACTAACTAATCTAAATAGTAGTATCCTTAAAGCGCTAAAGTATACTAGTAACTACTTTAAGGTAATACTATTTACTATAATTTAGCTAGAGCTGTTTAAAATTACAAAAATCAACCTTAGCGCTATTATTGTTATATTATAGACTACTTAAATTAGCTATTATTTTTTAAGTAACTTCTTAATTTAGCTACTAATTAATAAACTTTTATAGCTTTAGTGTACGCTTATATATATTAAATATAGAGTTCTATTAAGTCTTTATATCTTATATTACTAAGAGCTATTTATATAGAGGAAGACTATATTATAATATATTAAATTATTTATATTACTAAGGTAATTAGTTAATAGTAATATAAATTATATAAAGCTTAATTATAGTTACTATATAATAAATAACTATTATAATAAGGACTTACCTTTTAGAGGGAGTTTAGAATAGATATAGACGTTTTAATATCTTATATATACTGCTTTTATAGGATAAAAGTACTGTTATTATTATCTAAAGATAAAAGCTTAAGGTACTTAATAATGTTCTAAATAATAAGGTTAATAATATAAGTAAGGTAGGGGATAGTATACTCCTTAGTGTTCTAGTAAATATATTTATTAAGAAAAAGCCTCTAAACTATAGAATATAGTATCCTATTATTGCCTATATTATTAGCTATAATAGTAAGTAGATAATTCTTAGTACCTATCCTAAAAAAAACCTATATAAGCTTATTTACTATTAAAGCCCTAGTATAACTACTATAGAGTAGGAGGAAATCTAGTAACTTCTCCTTATATTACTAGTTCTCTATAATATAGTAACCCTTAATAGTAATAAAGCTTAAGTAGTTATTTACTAACTATCTATCTAAGGTAATAGATAGTTTTATAGTCTTCTCTAGGTCTACTAGGAGTAAATTTAGGGTAGACTAGAACTAGGCTTTAAATAGCTAAGTAAATTTTGTCTATTTAGGTAAAGATGTCCTATTACGTAGGAAAGACATAAAGTAGTAAAATAACTCCTTTTTAACTATTTAAAATAACTAATTATTATTAGTAATAACCTAAATAAGCTCTTCCTTAAGTTACTATTAAGAAAATAAGGGGATTAAATTTAGCTAAGGTTTATACTATTAATTAGCCTAATTAACTTATAAAGTATATAGAATATAGGTAACGTTAATAGTTTACTAATATTATATTATTTTAAGATAATTAGCTATATATTTTATCCTAATATTATTAATAAATAGATATTAGAGGGTAAGATTATACCTAAGGTAAAATATAAATAGATAGCTATCTATAATATATACTATTTTACTAAATTATCTCTATATACTACTAAAATAGCTAAAGAAGTCCTACTTTAACTTTTTATTTCCTAGAGTCTAGGCCTATTCTATTAATCCCTACTACTTAATCTATACTATAGGGATAGGCTAGGTATAGAGAGTTTTATTTAAGTTAGTAGGTAGATACTTAATAAGACTAAGAACTACTTTTAGGCTGCTATAAATAATTTATAGAGCCTTAAATAGAAGTAGCTAGAGTATAGATAGTAAAGAAGGATATAAGTCTATTAAAGCTATTTTTTATAGTAAATCCTATAATAAAATACTATAATAAAGAGGATAAAGGTAAGATATTATAATAAGCTTAGTAGCTACTAAGTAACTATTTAGTTTAAAACTACTTATAGTAGAAGATTATAACTTAAAGCTATATAACTAGTAAGGGTATAATATTAGGTATATAGTACTAATATTAAGAATACTTAGGCTTATACCTTATCTATTATCTTATTATTATTATCTTTAGAGCTTTCCTTAGCTAGAGATACTACCCCTAAGTCTAGCTCCTTAGTAGGATAATCCTTATCTCTACTCTTTTCTAGATTACTACTTTCCTCTATATTACTAAAGCTATAAAAGTCTATCTTATTAGACTTAGAGTTAGACTCTACTAAGGCTATAGTATACTACTCTTTAGTCTTATACTTATTAGGCTACTCCTTTAGCTACTCCTCTACCTTAGAATTATTATCTACCTTCTTTTTATACTTATTATTAGTATCTCCTATTATATAAGGATAATTAGCTTTTAGTAAGATATTATTACTTTTATATATAAACTTAGGGGGTAGTATAGGCTTATATAGTCTATTAAAATAAGTATATAGCTATAATAAAAAGCTATAATAACTTACTCCTAAGTTATATTAGTAACTATTTTTAACTCCTTAGGCTCTAGCTCCTCTATAAACTTTAACTACTTATCTATATTATATTAGAGTAAATAAAAATAAGGTTTAAACTAAACTTACTTTAAGTATTAATATCCTAATTCTTACTAGTCTTAAGCTTAGCTACCCTCTCTTAATAGATATAATGTATTAGCTTATTAAGTATACTATACTTACTAAATAACCTTTTCTTAGCTCTAAAGAAAGCCTACTTTTTCTCTTTAGTAGCCTTATTATATTTAAGCTTTTCTAAGGCTTTAGTATACTTTACTTTAGCCTTTTTTTTATAAATTAAAGCCTACTTTATATAAATAGTAATAAACTTTATCTCTAGCTATTCTCCTAATACTTATTAGTATACTACTATTATAACTAACTATTATTACTAATAACTTTACTAGTTATTAAATTACTCCTACTAGAGGTATTTAACCTTTAAGGCTAGAATAGTAGCCTAATCTTTAGGAGAAAGTACTATATACTTAGTATTCTTATTTAGTTACTTCTTAAGTATATACCTAGCTGTATAATTAGATACTCTAGCCTTTTCTAAGGCCTCCTCTTCTACTAATTATTATATAGCTTTTTTTTACTAAGCCTTAGCCCTAGAGCTAGTACTTAGCTTACCCCTAAAAGCTACTAAAAGGTTAGTTAGGTACCCTTAATAAGATAAACCTTAACTATACTATATAATCTAGTATTAAATTTTATTACCCTTACTTATAAAGCTCTAAGTAATAAAATTAGTAACTACTATAAATACCTTATATTATAATTACTATATAAGGGGACCCTAGAGTATCTTCCTTAAGTTTTTTAGGAGGGTTAGAGCTAATAACTAAGGTTTAATTACTAGGAGACTTAGTGTTGCTAAGTCTATACTTATTAGCTAATATAATAGGTAGGACATACTATACTATAATAAGGTACTATTATTATAGTATAGAAAGTTTAGGTAAGAAAGAAGAAAGTTTAAGGTTAAAGTTATATAGCTAATAGCCTAGTTCTGCGCGTTTACTGTATTAATTTTTACTTTTACTTAAGTAAAAATATATAATACTTACTAATATTTAATTTTTATCTATTTAGTATAAAACTTAAAACCTATAGAGACTATATAGCTAATACCCTAGGGCTTTTTTAGTAGGTTATATAGCCTAAAATTATACCTAGAACTTAATACTTTATTACGCGCAGCCCTACACTCTACTATTTAAATAAAATTTAATACTATTAATTATACCTAGATAATATATATATATTATAAAGTAATAATAGCTTATAATAATAGTATATATTAGGCATTACGTAGTATATAGTAGGAGGCGTAATTTTTTTATATTTATACTAACTCTAGGTAGTAATAAATTTATATAGGGTCCTACTAGCATATATAAGCTAAGTAAAAATATAATATAAACCTAACAGCCTCCTAATATAAATAATCTCTAACTTTTAATTAATAATAACCTCTAAAATAGCTAATATAAAGAAATTAATTAAAATAGCTAGGTAGGCTACTACTACTACTACTACTAAGAAGATATATATAACTATATAAAAAGTACCTTATCTAGCTACTATAAAAGGACCTATAATAACTACATAGCTATAGAAGGCTAGCTTAATTCCTAAGCTATAAAAAAAAATTTACTTTTAGCCTAGTAGTAAGTAATTATATTATATTATTATAGATCTCTACTAATAAGGGTATAGCTATTACTCTTAGGGAGATTTAGTACTAGTAAAAGATAACTAAGTTACTCTTATAGAAGCTTCCTTTTTTCTATCTTATTTATAAAATTATTACTATAATTATAGTAGGCTACTATTCCTACTAGCTATAGAGTTCTACTCTTAGAGCCCTCTAAAAGGCTACTAAAGTATTCCTAGTTAGCTACTTTAAAGGTATAAAATTTTAACCTATTCTATTAGTATAGTAGCTAAAACCTTTAGACTTAAATATAAATACTATCTATATAAAAAGAGTTATAATTTAGGTAAAGGATTTATAGCTAGTAAAGTACTACTATAGGAAGCTAGCGCCCTTAGATACTACTATAATTTAGAATTAGGAGGCATAATCTTTATTCTAGCTAGATAAATCTAAGATATTACTATAATAATAACCTATAATAATCTATTACCTTATAATCTACTTTCTTAAAATCTATAACTTATAACTAATACTAAGAACTATAATTTTTTACACTAGAATATACTATAAACCTTAATATATATACTAACTAAAAGTTAATAAGTAAAATCTATAAATAGTAGAGATATATTATAAGCCCCTAGACTAGTACTTAGTTAGACCTAGACCTTAACCCTAGTAATAACCTAGTTAATCTCTAGCCTAGGTCCTAGTCTATATAACCCTAACTCTAACCTAATTTAAGTAGTACTAACTTTTAGTAGGTTAGTTCTTAGGTTAGGTTAGAGGTTTACGTAAGCTAGTGTAACCCTAACCTAGTCCTAACCTAACGGCTAGCCTAGGTACCTAGAAACTACTTAAATAATTCCTAAGTAATTACTTTATATTTTAATATAATCTTATTTTACTATTCTATTATACCTAGCTTATTACTTTTATAGTATAAAAGTAGTATATTATTTATATAGAATAATATAAGGAACTTTTAATTTTAATTAAAAAAATAAGTATAGTTTTTTTATAAAAGGTTTAGGCTAATACTTTATAGTAATCTTATAAATTTTTTATACTAAAGTAGTAGTAAATTTCTTAATCTATAAACTACTTAATTAAGGTTTATATACTATTTCTTTTACCTAAATTTATTTAGTATCTTATAAATTACTAGATTTTTTACTATAATCTTTATATTAAGGAATACTTCTATAATATTATATTATTTTATTTCTAAATTAAATTAAGTAAAAACTATTATTACTACTCTAAATATTTTTACTACTAGTATTCCTATACATATTAAGTTAAGTAAGTCTTTATTTTAGAGATTACTTTAGATAATAATTTTTACTTTATACTTTAGGAAATATCTATCCTTAGTAAATTTATATATAAATACCTATTTAAGTAGTAGTAGATAGTATAATTTTTCTAATTTTAGAATTTTAGTTTAAGTTTCTCTACTATATAGCTATTTAATTTTTTTTTAGCTATCTTATTAAATAATATTTTATAGGTATACTATTATAGTTACTTTTATATACCTAATAGATTAGGTAGATTACTTTAATATAAATAATTCTTTCTTTTTAGTATAAATAGATTATTAAGTACTACTAATACTACTATAGAGTTTATAGTTTTATAGCTATTTTAATTATCTAGTAATTTTGAAATACTATTCAGATATATATAGAAAAGATTATATAATTAATTTATAATCAATATATATATACCTTCTCTTAATCTACTTATTATTTAATTATTATAGTTAGGATTTTTTTTATTTATATTAAAAAAGCTTATATATACTTAGATATTAATTAATTTCTAATATTACTTCTTTTAAAAATAACTTATTTATATTAGTAGTAGTATTGTATTTCTTAGATAAGCTAAGGTATTAAAAAGATTTATATATTTAGCTTAATCTATAGGTAGAGCCTAGTATTCCTATATAGGCTTTTAAATAGGTAGATAATTATACTATATACTATAGGACCCTAGATAATCCCCTTAATTAGCTATACTATCTTCTGTAGGTAAGTATACTTCTTAATAGTAGCTTAACCTAATTTAATTCTATTAATTAGATTCTTAAGTATTTATTTTTAGTATAGCTTTAGGTAAACTAAGCCTAGTTTTAATATTTTAATTTATATATACTTTTAAATATATACTAGCTTTATATTCATTTTATTTAGTTTTTATAGTCTTTTAATTAGTATTATAAAATAGGCTATTCTTAATACTTCTAATTATAAAACTTTTGCCCCTAAGGTCCTACTTAATAGCTAATTAATTATCCTAGTTTACTACTTATTATTTAGGAAAATAAATTTTAAAATCTTTTTTAGGATTAATTAATTCTTTATTATAGAGAATATTAATAAGTTTAATTACCTTATTAGTAGGTATTTTTTCATCTAAATTTTCTATATAGAAAAGCTTCTTATTAAAGGTTATTATTAGGCGCTAGCCTACGCGATTAGCCCTAAGCTAGCCTAAAAGGGTATAGTATCTCTAATAAGATATTACTGTGTAGAGTACTATATATACTTAGTACCTACCTACTTATAATAAGTACTAAACTATTATAGCTAATATATTACCTAATAATATCTCCCTTTTAGGAAAGTCTTTACCCTAAAGGCTATAATAGGCTATTAGTATACCTTTATATATAAAACTAATATAGTACTACCCTCTAGTAGCTTTAGTAGGGCCTAACTACTCTATATTACTATATCTTATAATAATATACTTAGCTAGCCTTAAAGTATTAAATATAACTTAAACCTATATCTAAATAAATACTTAATAGCTTTAAGACTAAATTAGAGATACTTTATTAGATACTAGCCTATACGACTAGCCCTAAGCTAGCCTAAAAGGGTATAGTATCTCTAATAAGATATTAGTACATAGAGTACTATATATACTTAGCGCCTACCTACTTATAATAGATACTAAACTATTATATCTAATATATTACCTAATAGTTATATCCTATAATATTATTACCTAATCTAATATTAATACCTATATTAAGTAGATATTAAAGACTTTATAGCTTACTAAATATCTAATATAGCTATATAGATTAACTTTAAATCTATATTTATTATAACTAGCTACTTAGTCTTAGTTAAGTAGGTATACTTAGTAGCTATATATATATATTCTACTCTAGTCTAGGTAAAGATCTAAAATTTTATTTCTAATTACTAGGAGTTTATACTAGTAGAGATACTATTAAAACTACTAATCTAAAACTTTATTTAGAGATTTATATTTATAGATCTACATTAGGTATATACTATAGAGATATACTATAGTACCTATAATTATTAGCTATAATTTCTTTAATAGATTAGTACTTAATTATATTTTAATACTTTTAATAATTAACTCTGATTTTACTTATTTAGCTAAGCTATTAGGCTTATATATATATAGTAGTAGTAGTTTAACTATAATCTTTATTTTATTTACCTAATTCTTATATCTTAATTAGCCTCTCTAAAAGAAAGTTACTATATTATTATTCTAATAAATCTTAATAACTCTTAGTATATATCTTATTTTAACTATTACTATAAAATTCTAGATTATCTTTTAGACTTCAAAAAGTATCTTACTTTATAATTTATTATTATATAGTTTTTTTAAGTAATTTTTTTTATAATTAGTATCTATTTTTTATATAACTTACTAATAGGTATATTACATAGGTCCTAGAAGATATAATAAAAAGGTTTTAGTAATCTTTTATATAGTTTATAAGAGATTACTTACTTTATATAGGTTATTAAGTAATCTTTATACCTAATGCTTTATACACCTTTAATTAAAATATTTTAAGTAACCTTTACTAGTACTTATAATACTTACTAGCTAATATAGCCTAATTATTTATACTAAAAATCTTTTTTTTCTAATTAAAATAAATTTATTATAAATTTTAAGACTATTTTTAAACTATATTAGGAAATATAATAAAGATTATATAGCTTATATTTAGTAAAAGTAAGGTTAAAGCTCCTATATAGTTAAGTAAGTATAATATTCTCTTTTTCTATTTTAAATCTTAAAGTATAATCTAATTCTATTAACTAAATACTACTTTCTTTATAAAAAAGGCCTTTAAAATAATATTTATATAAAAACCTTTAATTAACTTTATATTTTTAAGTAAAAAGATTTTAATCTTTAAGCTATTCTTTCTATTAAGGAAGATTTTAAGTAGCCTATTTTTTAATCCTCAAATTAGGACTATTATTAAACTTATTCTATAGTATCCCTAATTATTAGTCTATAAGTACCTAGTATAAGTAATTTTTTATTATTTACTATATATATTAATTTTTTATTATCTAAGATTAAACTATTAGTTAGAAAGAGTTCTTAAGTATATATTATATTAAATACTCTTCTATCCTTATTCTAGTCCTAAGTAATTATAGTAGTAATAAAACTACTAGGAAAACTACTAGTTAATTACTTATTTAAAATTAGTACTAAAGTAACCTTCTATTCTTTTTACTTAATCTTTTTCTAAAGATCTACCTATTTACGTTTAGTAAGATTTTCTTTAATTTTTTTAATTTTATAATTAATAAGTTTAATTAGTAGAGTATTAAAAGAAGATAATCTTATAATAGTAGTCTAAAGTCTTTAGTACTTAATTAGTTACTAGAAGTATAATCTATTAGGCCTATAAAGGTATAATTACTTAAAGCTAGATAATCTTTTTATAGGAAGTAAACGCTTATTTAAGAATATTATAAAAATATACTATTCTTTACTATTAATAGTAAAGATTACTTATTTTTAAAGTATTAGTATAAAAACCTAAGTAAGTTAGTTAATATTTAGCTTCAGTCTACTAAGTATAGTCTTTATAGTAAAATTTTAATATATAGTTTATAACTAATTAGAAGTAATCTAAAAAGTTAAAGTATTTAAGAAATCTAACATAGCTAATAATGTTTAGATATCTAAAACTCTAAAGGCTTAAACTTTTCTATAGATTAGCTACTACTTAAAAAACTACTTTTTTAAATTAATTTAACTACTTTTTATTTTTTTAAGATAAGAATAATACTATAATTAAATAAGATACTATAATAATATAGAGTACGAATACTATCTAAAGGGAATCCTATACTATCTTTAAGGTATATAGAAGTATATAATAGCTATAATAGGTTTAGATATATATTTATATCTATAAGTCTTATACAAAAAGATAAGAAAAATATAACTATCTAAGACTTTATAAAGGTAGCTTTCTATATTTAATCTCTATTAGAGGGAATATAGGCTAATATCTTAGAATATATTATTATACTACCCCCTTTCTTAAAATTAGATAATCTCTATCTAATAGATATTTTTATATTCTAGTTTTTTTTTACTTTAATATTATTATACTTTAAACTAGTATATAATATTAATCTTATTTTAATATTATAGCTTATTTTAAGGTAGTACTATATCTTATTAGTATATATTACCTTACCTATAAACTTCTATAGAATTTATATTATATAGTATAGCTACCTAGTATAGCCTTACTACCCTATATCTAAGTTCTATATAAATAAATATAACTATCTTTTTACTTTTAACTTTTTTTATATAATTTTAACTAGCTTATTTAATACTATATATAATCTATTTTACCTTATAGTCTATATACCCTATAGCTTTAAAAAAATTTATACCTTAAATTAAAATTTTTTTACTATAAATCTAACTATAATTCTATAATAAAGATATAATTACCCTTATAAGTATAAATATATAGCCTTTTACCTTACCTTTATACTATTTATTAATTTACTTCTTTTTATAAGTACCTCTAAATATATTTTAGTTTATCTACTAATATATAATAGGTATATATAATACCTATTTCTATTCCTACTTAAGCTTTACTAGTAGCCTATAAAGTTATTTATATATATACTATAAAAGTATTAGCTTATAGCTAGTTTAAGACTACTTATAAATTTTAGTTAGATAAATCTAAAAAGTACTTATATTATACTTTATTAAATAAAAAGTACTCTCTAGTCCTCTTATATATAAGCTAAAAGTACTATATTTATTATAAAGCTTTTATTTATAAATATACTATTATAAGTTTTTTTAAAAAAAAGTAAGAAAAAAAATACTAAAAAGCTTAAAACATTAGCACCTAGGGTTACTCCCCCTAAGGTAACAACACTTACGTCTAAATAACTATATTATAAAAGAATAAATTATACTATAAGTAGTAGACTCCCCTCTATTACTATATAGTAGTATACCTTTTTAAATAAACTTTAGAAAAGACTTTTATAAGATAAACTAGCTTAGTATACCTCTAAGTAAAAGAAAATTACTTTTTAGAGTAGATTTAGCTTTAAAAGTAATAAAGCTATAGTAGGACTATAAGAAAAAAATCCTAGCTATAAATAAGTATTAAAAAGCCTATTAAAATAAAAAAAAGCTACCTATACTATTTAGTATTAGAAACTAAGTTATAATCTTTAGCTACTGTATATAATTATTAAGACTAAAAAAGAAACTAGACTAAAAGTATATTAGACTAGGGTATATTATAGCCTAGATTAGCCTATTATTATTTAAAGTAGATATACTAACATTATAAGTAGTCTATCTAATATTTTATACCTTATTATTAGAACTATATAATAAAAAAGGCTTAATACCTTACTTACTTATACTAATTATAGACATCTTATATAGATATAGTAATAATATATAAAAAGTAAATAAAATCTTTAATTAAAAGTAAGATAAAAATAGGTAATAGCTATACTATATAAAATAGATAGGTTATCTTATAAAAAAAAATTCTAGAAGCTAAAAGTAAATATCTTTATAAATATACTAAAATAATTTTAGTAAAAAATAAATATACTTTTTAAGTATAAAATAATCTAAGTAATACTTAAATAATATTTAAAATAGCTACTAAAAAGAAAAAAGAATAGTTCCTAGTTAAGATAATAAGGATATACCTTTACTAGCTTTTCCTATAAGGTTTCTAGTATTTAATAGTATCTTTATAGGAATAGAATCCTTTATATTTTTATTTAAGCTATAGTAGCCTATAATAGCTTAGATAGCTATAGAATTACCTTTACTAATATTTTTTTTATAAGGATTTATTAGTATTTAATAAGATCTATATTTAAAAGTTATCTAAAAATTTATAGAAAACTTAGACTTTTTAGATTAAAATAAAGTAAATTTATAAGTATAGTTTAAACTATTTTAGTATAATTAGGAATAAAAAAGGTTATAAAAGAAGATTTAATTTAGTTAAAGGCCTTTAAAAGGGTAAATATTATAAGTAACCTAGTCCTAACTTCTTTAGGCCTTATAAGCCTAGAATAGCCTATATAGGTATAGATTATATTATTATACTATAACTTAAGCTTTAAAAACCTTAATCTCTTTCTCTAAAGCCTTAATATACTCTACCTACTTAGTCTTAGCTTTACTAGTTACCTTTAACTTAGACTTTTTTATACCCTCTAACTTTATCTTTAATTTTACTTAATAAGCTACCTTTTAGAAGACTAGATTTATATTAATTTTATTCTTAGCCTATTAAAGTTAGTAGTACTATATTAGGGTAAAATATAATAAAATACCTTCTTCTAGGGTATACTATCTAAGTTTATACTTTTAATAAAATACTTTTCTATACTTTTTTTAAGCTAGTACTTATTTACCTCTTTATTAATATCTATAAAGGCCTTATTATACTAGTATAAAATAGGAAAAATATTAGTATTAGAATTTTAAGTAGTAGTTATAGTACTAGAATATAGGAATAAATAGGTAGAATAAGGGGTATATTTTTTTTTTATTATAGTTAGCTAGCCTAAAATAGCCTAAATTAGAAAAAAAAGGGTATTCTAACTTACTTAGAAAGATTCTTAGCTATAGGTATATAAATCTTATATAGGTAGTACTCTATAAGTTTTTATACTATTTAATTATCTTTAGTATTTTATTAAGCCTTAAGCTATTTCTTAATTTTAAAAAAAACTAATACTAGAATTTAGGAACTTAAAAGATATTTATTTATCCTAAATTAAGTTAAAATAGCTATAATTAGGCTATTCTATTTATAGTATAGTAATTAGTACCTATTATAAAGTAGTAGAAGTATTTTATAAACTAAATATTCTTACTTATAGTATTTTTAATAGACTAGCTATTAAAAAGGGCCTTAATTTCTAAAGTAGCTAGAATTATAATATAAATAAGCTAATTATAGTAGAGTAAGTAATTAATACTTATATTTACTATATAATAGCTATAATAGTATTAAGTATAGATATATTTATTAAAGTATATATTACTAACTTTAAAAATATTTATAATAGCTATAAGGAACTAGAAAAGCTAAAAATATATTTAGTTATACTAGTACTAGATAAAATATACTAATCTAAACCTATTTAGCCTAGTGAGCCCTAAACCTATTAAGAAAAGCCTTTTTATACTACTCTATACTAAAATAGTATAGATTAGTAAGAAATTTTTTTTAGTAGATTTTTAGGATATAGTATAAACTTATAAAATTTAAAAAAGTTAGTATAGAAAAAATAAAATATAAAGCCTTTATATATTACCTTTAGGCTGCTATTTATTAGTACTTAAATACCTTATAAAAGTAAGGTAAAGGTAGTAATAACTAATAAGGTAAAAAAAGACTTTAACTCTAGAATTTTACTAAGATTTTACTTAAACTACTTTAAAAAAGAAAGCCTAAGAGAAGGTTATAAAATACTATAGAAAGCTACTATAGCCTAAAATAGGGTAAAAAAGCTTTAAATCTTATATAAATATTAGCCTTATTTTATTTAGATATTAACTAAGATAGTTAACTATAGAAAGGGGATATTATTAGTACCTAGGGTTACTTCCCTTAAGGTAATAATACTTATATCTAAATAATTATATTATAAGGGAATAAATTATACTATAAGTAGTAGACTTCTCTCTATTACTATATAGTAGTAATTAGTCTATCTAGTACCTATAATATAAGCCTTCTAATCTATCTTTCCTATATTAATCTATTATAGGTCCTAATATAAAAAGGCTTTAGTAAAAGTTTAAATAGCTATATAGAAGCTTAGAGTTATTATATACATAGTAACTATATAATCTAAAAATACTAATATAATAAGTATTTTCTTAGTAAATAATTATAAGCTTTATAAGTAAGTTAAAGGTTTATATTAGAAGATTTTTAAGTTATATAATATTATTATAAACTTTTTAAATATTATTTAAAATTTAATTAATTACTTAGTAAACTTAAGTAAAGGTTTAAAAGGATTAAGTAAGAGTTACTAATAACTTAGAGGAAAATTAGGTTCTATACTAGGATTTATAAGTACAGTATTAAGTTAAAAGCCTATAGTTAATAATAAAACTAGTATTAATAGTAAGTAAAAGTTCTAATAGACTTAAAAAAGTCTATTATAGGTTTTTAAGTTAGTAGTAGTTATTCTAAACTTTTTAGTAGAGGCATTAGTAGAATAATACTTTTCTATAACTACTAACCTTTAACTTTTTTTCTTACTTAGTAATAACTTAATAATAATATTTTTTTTAAAATTTTTAATCTATTATTTAAAAGCTTTAGGTAGTTTTAGCTTATTTAGATATTTTTATTAAAAAGTATATAAGATTTATAGTATATTTAAAAAGTTTTTAGTAAGATACTAAACTAAGTCTAGATTATAGCCTACCTATTTTATATAATATTTTAAAAAATTTTCCTAAATTTTACTAGTAAAAATTTTCTTAACTTTTTATTTTTTTATACCTTAAATAGAAATTCTAATATGTTTTAGTACTTTTTTACCTAAAAAAGGATTAGTAGAATTTTTATATAATATATTTAGTATAAATATATTATTAATTTAAGATTTTAAAGAAGGTTTTAAGTAAAAAAAGCTTTCTACTTTTTATAAAACCCTAAAAGGTTTTTCTTACTACTTTATAAGCTTTTAGCTAAAGTATTAGAAAATAAAATTTATTATTAATAAGTAAACCTTATTTTTTATATTCTAATTTACTAGTTAATAATATTAATTTATAATAAAATATATTTAGTTTTATACTTTTTCTATATCTTTTTTTACTATTTTTTATACTTTATATATTCTAATAGCTAATATAAAGATTCTTATAATTTACTTTTTTTAATACTATAAAAAAAAAATAGTTTTAGTTTTAGTAAAAAGTATAGCTAAAGATAAGTTAATATAGAGTTATATTAATAAATATATAAAAAAAAAAACCTAGGTATAATTAATTATAGGTAAAAGTTTACTCTAATTATTCTTATAAAAAAATATAAATAGCTATAAGTATTAGTTAATATATTTATTTATAATTTCTATTTAGCTATTAGTTTATTTATAGTAAGCTATTAATAACTTTATTTTTATATTTATAATTTAATAAAATTTAAACTAAAAACTAAAAATAAACTAAAAGCTTTAGTAAGAAATAATACTTAGTAGTAAATACCTAAAATAGTATACCTACTATATAAATAATTTTACTATACTATAAATATTAATATTTTTATAATAAAAATTAAAATTACTTACTTAGATAATTACTTAATTATAACTATAATTTAGTTATAACTAAACTTATTTTAAAGAAAATCTTTAAAGTTAATATATAGGTACTATATTAGTTATTAAATAATAAAAAGGGGATATAAAAAACTTAGGAGTTAGTTCTACCTTAGATATTTCTTATAATATAAGATATAATTCTAAATATAATAAATATAAGATACTTTTATATCCTTTTAGTAATACTTATTAGCTAAAAGCTAATATATTTTCTTACTACTAGAATATACTAATAAGATCTAGTTATATACCTTATAAATAAAGTAAGTATATAATAATATTAAGGCTAGATATAACTAATTACTATAAAAAAAAAGTTTATTTTTTATATAATAAGGCTTAGGTAGTATAGTATAAATATTACTAAATATATTATAATTATCCTAAAGAATAGTATATTAGGAAAAATGTAGAGTGAGCTGGGGTACCCTAGCCGCTAGAGCTTAATTGTGCTTGCTGTGCGCTAGGGCAGCCTAAGCTAGTTATACTCCCTAATTAGCCTGCTTAGGCGGCCTAGTGCTTATTTGTGCTTGTTTATACTACTAATAGAAAATTTAAAAGTTATAGATCTAAGCTCTAGCTTTCTAAAAAACTAAAAATTTTAAAATTCTATTAGGTAGTTATTTAAATATAATTACCTAAAGTAGTAAGCCTTTTTTTTAATAGCCTTCTTTAAGGCTACCTACCTATTTAGTAGTATCTTTATAATCTACTAAGTTAATAAGTTATACTTAATACTTAAGTATTTTATATAGTATAACTATAGTATAGTAGTATATATAATTAAAATAATAAGTTCTATAACCTAAAATTTAAGGTTTAATTAGTTTTTTTAAATAATATTTAAAAAACGTTAAAGTTTTAGCTAGCTAGAGCTATTTTTAATTAAGTAAGATTTAAGATAGAGGTAAGAATATAAATATTTTTTTTAAAACTTTAATAACTATTTTTTTATTATATTAAATAAGCTTAAACTAATTATTTTATATTAATATCTACTTTCTTAATAATATTACTAAATAAAATAGGCTTAGTAAGTAATTCCTAAGCAAACTAACTTTTAGTATAATATAGAAGAATATTTGCTAAGTAAGCACAATAAATTAGAATTTAAATAGCTATTAAACTAAAATAGTTATTAGGAATAAAAATAAACTACTTAGCTAGATTAAGCTGGGATTGAGCTCGTTTGAGCGCGGTCGAACGATACAATTTTTCTGACGTAGTAATTAATTTAAACAAATTTAGATTTATTATATGAAATGAAGGTTAAATCTTAAAAATAGTAGTATATATTATATTTTAGGCCTAAAGATACTATACTATTAACTTAGAGTTAATATAGTTAGCTAAGTATTCTAGACCTAAAAATAGTTAAGAGTAGTTATTTTCTTATTATACCTTAACCTAACTAATATTCTATTTATAATATTAGCTTAGGATATCTACTCTAGTATTACTTTTTTTAGGTATATAATTAATTTAGAAATTAGGAATTAGTAGTTAGACTATTATACTTACTATATATTAAAAACCTTAGTAGTTATAAAATATTCTAATAAGTAATAGTTAGTAAATACTTATATTTTAGATAATATAGAACTTAGGTTAGTATACCATTTTATAAAGGCTTATATAATAGTAAAAAGTTTCTTATTATAAATTTCTTAGTTTAATTCTAAACCTAATAAAATCTAACTATAAAAAGTATTAGAATACTACTTTTTATTTAGGTATTATTATAATAATATACTAGTAATTATACTGTCTAATATATCTATTTTGACTTTTATAAAACATTTAAAATAAAAGTAGTATAAGCTAGGTATTATAAGTAATATAGTTTTAAGTTTATTAAATACTAATTAATATTCTAAAGTCTATATAAACAGGGTCTAAGTATTTTATAATATAATTATTAGTTTAGTAATTTATAAAAACTTAAAAATAAATTAATAATAGAAACTTATAAACCTTAAGAAGGATTTAACTTTAGTAATAGTAATAAGTTTAGCCTAGCTCTAGAAGGCTTCTACTTTATTAAGATTAACTTTAATACCTTAGTTAGTAATTATATAACCTAGGTATTTTATATAAGTAATATACAATTTATTTTTTTAAATATTAACTTATAAACTAGTAGTATAAAGTCTTTTAAGAACCTTATAACTATATTTATAGTAACTTAAAGTATCTTTAGAATATACTAAGATATTACTTAGATATATAATATTAAAATTATTAAGATACTTAATTAGTATATTATTTATATAGTACTAATAGGTAGTAAGGCTATTATATAAACTAAAATGTAGTACCTTATACTTATATATTCTATAATAAGTATAAAATATAGTATATTCTTTAGAGTTAGGGTCTATCTAGATTTTATTAAATATAGTATAAATATTAAGTTTTATAAAAATTTTATTCTTAGTAGGTTATATAAGTAACTTATCTATATATAGTATTAAATATATATCCTTTTATATAATTTTATTAAGCTTCTAATAATTTATATAGATATATAATTCTTTATTAGGTTTCTATATATATAAAATCAAGAATATTAAAAAACTTTTACTTACCTTAATATATCTATTCTAAAAGTACTCCAAATACATTACTTAGTAGCTTCTAGTTTTTTTATAGTTTTACTTATATAAAAAACTAAAGGTATTTAGTAATAGTACTTTAAGTATAATCTTATAGTTATATAAATAATATTTAGGTATTTACTTAGTAGTAGTTTTACTAAATATATTATAATATTACTAGTAAGTAGAGGGTAATTAGTTATATATTATTTTTTTAAATAAAATTCTAAATTTATTTATTTATTTTAAATAAATTGGTAATAAAGAATTAATTATTAGTATTCTTTAGTTAGAAATAGAAAGTATTACTAAAAAGAAGTATAATATATAAAGCCTTTTTAAGAAGCTATACCTTAAAGGTTTAGGCTAGTATTAAAATAAAGATCAATATACTAATACTATATCTAGTAGTTAGTAATTTTAATATCTTATAGATTTAGTTCATACTTTTTAGACTATTTATTTAATTATACTTTTCTTATTTTTATAACTTATCTCTTTAGTATATATCTTATATAACCTATTAAAAAGCTATAGATTATTATAATTATTAAAAAATTAGTAAAGTAAAAATATAACTATAAAGATATTTAGTAGGCTATTATCTTTAAGTTTAATTTATATCTAGCTATATATAAAATTAGTATATCTATTATAGACTAATTATATAATCTTATAAACCTAAATCTAGAATTATAAATAAGTAGTTTAGAATTTTGTAGCTATTTATAATTATATTAAGGTAAACATATTCTATTACTAAAAAAAAGATTTAATTTTAGAAACTATAAATATAAAATTAACAGGGTAATTTTTAAATAAGTATTTAAAGTAAAAAAAAAAGTATAGATAATTTTAGAATTAAAAAAGAGATATTTATAGGTACCTATATTAGCTAGGGTATTAAGTCAGATACCTAAGCTATAGCTATATAGAATAGTCTTTATAAAGAAATAAAAACTAAAAAATAATTTAGTTAAAAAAAATTAAATAAATTAGAATAATTAAAACCTAAGATAGCTAGGCCTTTTAGGTATTACTTTTTTCTATAGTAAATATCTTATCTACTTTTTTTAAAGTATTATAAAAGTTCTTTAACTTTAGTATAGCTTTTATCTAATATACCCTTAGCTTTAGATAATTATTAGTATAATAACTTACCTTACTATAATTATAATAGCTACTAAAAGTTTTAGACTTTTTAAGTACTAGGATTATTAAAAACTATTATAGTATAGGTATAGTAGTTTATACTAGTATATAATATATATGTATAGAAGGGTTATAATTTTAAAATAGTTCTAATATATATTAGTTAGTATATAACTTATTATTACTATATCTTAAATAAGATATAATTTTTATACTAGTTAATAAAGAAAAATCTTTTTTTTTATATTAAAGGTAGTAAGGTATTCTACTATAGTCTTAGAAAAGTCCTACTAAAGATACTTAAAACTTATATTAGGTACTTCTATTACTAAAGTAATTATTATTTATAGGTAGTAAAACTATTTTATATATAGAATAAACCTTTTAATTATATTACTAAAAAAATAAAACTTAAAAGTAAGAAAGAATTTACTTTTATCTATTTAAAAATAATTAAATATAGACTAGTACTTAGCCTTTTTATTACTTATAATAAAATAGGATTTAAGTAGGTTAATTATTTACTTAGTATTTTAAAAATACTTAGATATATTATCTACTAAGTATTAGAGTTTTAAATACTCTATTAATATACTAAAGGTATATCCCTAAACTAATACTATATATACCTATTTATTCTAGTAGTAATCTATATTTATCTCTAAATAAATTCAAATTAATACTTACTATTATTAGAAACTAGATATTTTACTATTACTAAGATCTTTTATATTAGAAGTAATTAACTTATACCTATTCTTAGGCTTATTTATTAAAAATATAAGAGAAAAAGAGCCTATAATTATGCTTCTTTATACCTATAATATATGTACTAATTAAGCACATAAACTTTAAATATACAGACTACTATTTTAAGTATTTTATCTATCTAAATTACAGAATACCTATAGAGGTATATAGGATAAGGGGGGTTTCTATAAAGGTAATATTACTAAATATAGTAAGAAGTATTACCTCTCTAAAAACCCCCCCTCCCTAGACAGCCCTCCTATACTATATTAAATACAGATTAACTGTAGGTAAGTAGTATACAGTAACCTAAGGTTACAATAGGCTATCTATACTATTATTATTAAAATCCTATTCTCCTACAGAGACATCCTCTACGTAGCTAGAACTATTCTAACTCCCTTATACCCTTTTTATAGTTAGTAAAGTATTAATAAGAACTATATAGCTATACTTATTAAAAAGTAATAGTAGTTAACCTTCTTAATATTAATCTAACTATTCTATAAAGAAGAATTTAGTAGGAGGGGCCCTTTCTTTAATAAATACTATAAAGAGTAGTTTAATATAATAAGCTATTATTAAAATATCCTAATTATACTCTATAAGTATTTCAGTCTATTACGCAACACGTATTTAAGTAACACGCTTAAACTAGACATTAGCTCTAATACTCTTTAGTAATAACCTAAAAATTCCTACTATTCTAAACTATTTCTTTACTATATTCTATTTCTTACCCTAATTAAGAAGCCTACTAAAGAGTTTATAGAGGTTAGGGTTATCTTATTTATTTAGTATATACCTATTATTAGATTTATAAGCTACCTTAAAAAGATAATCCTTTATAATAGAACTATAGCTAACTCCTTAAGCACCTATCCCTTTTACTATACTATAAATCTTTTACTCTAATTAAATATAATCCTTATATAATATATCTAATTTCTATCTCTAGTACATTTCCTCTATAAAGCTCTTAATCCTACTCTTTTATACGTTAACTAACTAGTATTAGAAAGTCTTACACTAGAGAACAGTAAAACCTATCTTATTAACCTTGTTATAGTTATCTCTTTATAAGAGAACTATCTGTAATTATATAATTATAGAGTAAAGATTATCTAAATTAAATACCTATACTACTAACAAAGTTTATACTATTATAACACACTTAAACTATTTCTATATATCTAAGTACTATTGCTACTACCCTATAATAATAGCCTGCTAATCTAGAAATACTTTTCTTAACCTAATAGCTTCTATATTTAAGATTATCTACGCAACTACATTAACCCTAATACCTAAAAAATACTTAGCAAAGTTCTAATACTATTACTAGTTATTACTTAGTATAATAGGTACTTTTGTAGCCTCCTAGTCCTAATTACTTATAATAGCTTATACTAAGGCAAGGTTTATTTAGTTAACTAGAGCTTTATTTGCCTAGTAGGTTGTCTTTTCTTTTAGTACCTGCTTCTACTTATTACTTAGGGTGCCCCTTCTAGAGTCTTCTTCTACCTCTACTAGTATAATAGAAGATAGTTAAGTATAATTAGGGTAGATTTACTCCTAGTTATTACCTACCTCCTACCTAGCTGTAGGGTTATTATAAATATACTAAATAGCTTTAAGTAACCTTTAATAATTTATATTTTAATATAACTATATAAGTACACTATAAGGATTATATATATAGAACACTTCTAGGTTCTTAAACTTATTAATATAATATATAAAAATAGTATAGTCCTACTATAATAGCGCATTATCTACAGCCTAGATTACTACTACCTAGCTATCACCTACTAGTACCTTAGTAGGTTAAAATTAAAAACTTTCTATTACTACTAGTATAAAAATTGCTTTAGGGGAAATTAGAAAAATAAAAAGTAGAAAAGTTTAAGTATATAGAAAAAGATACTTTAACGCGAATAGAAAGTAGAGAATACTAGACTACCTTAGTCAGCCGTACTAAACTAAAATTAGGCTAAATTTTAAGGAAGAATCTAGGTCTAAATCTACTAAATTCTTACCTCCCTACTAACACTACACTTATTAAACTATAATTATTCTTTTATAACAAAATATTATTATAGATTATATTACTATTATTCTAAAGCCTAGCTTTAGTATTATTATCTATAAATATTATTAATACTACCTCCTACTAAAAGGAGTTACCTAGTACTTCTTATCTAAGTATATAGACTATATTAACTAGTACAGCTGTAAGTAGATACTAGCCTATATTAATAGTTATATTACTACTATCTATAACAAAATAGATAAGATTCCTATCCTATCTAAGCTATACGTAATTATCTCTGTACTTAAAGTTTATACTAATTTACTCTAGTATAATAGGTATAGTTATATAACTACTAAAAAAAGTATAGTAGATAATATAAAAATATACCTCTGTACTTACAGAATCTTTATACTAGAAGGAGGCTTTAGGGTATATAAGACTATATAGTAGAAAAGCTATTAGACTTCTATCCTTAGTTAATAGTTTTTTAAACGCGCGAGTGTGCCTGTGTAAGCTACTAAATACTTTAAAGTATATAAACTAAATAAAGCAAATAATCTACCTACTCCTCCTCTATATAACTTAGCTATTAATATTCTAATTAATCTAGTTCTCCTTACTAAAGACTATATATACAAATAAGTTATAAAGTAGGCTTATACTATAGCTAATAACGCCTAAATACTACTAAAATAGCTAGAGGCTATATAGAGTAAGGTAGATATAGAAGAGGCTGTATCCTATACTAAAGTTCCCCTTACGCCTATTTAGTAGACATATCCCTACCTTAAATATATAAAGTTTTAAGAATACCTAGGGAGACTAGACTAGGAGTAGATCCATAAGTATACTACGCTAGTTTCCTTACCTATACTTAAATATTTATAATATTTAGTCTATAGTATAATACTTATATATTAATATATAATAGTGTTAACTCTATGTTAGGCACGTATTTAAGTTATATAAGAGTACCTTTAATATATTCCTTTATTACTACTTATCCTATATCTTACCTTTAATAATAAATACAGCTCTACTATTATTTCTATCTTTACTTTCTTCTACTAGGTCTTTTACAGACAGCAACCCTAACTACACATACTCTCCCTTTCTTAACGCTAAGACGCTACCTAGCAAAATATTTAGCTTTACTTTAAAAGCTTTTCTAGGAAATTTCTAAAAATTAATATTTACTACTAGCAAAACTACCTGCTCCCTTTTAAGTAATAATATTATAAATTCTAGATATTACTTATTAAGTAAATATATATAAAGAATAACTTTAAACTTATACTTATTATACTACTTATATTTCTTACTATTAACTTAAAGGAAGACTACTTTTATAAGGTATATAACTTTATAATAGACTACTTAGCTTTAAAGAAATATGCTTGTATAGTAAGTTACTACTAATTCTATAAGCCTAGTAATAATTAAGAAGAAATAGAACTTAATAAACCTAATAATTTTACTGTTTTTACTAAATAGGATACTAATAAAGCTAAAGTTAGATGCCTTATTAGCTAATAAGACTGTATAAAGTGTGTGTTTGTAAATTAAGAAGCTACTACATAAGCTAAAAATACAGATTTTAAGATATAGATCTATTACTACCTTATAAGCAAATTTTCTATATTAATTAGGTAGGTAATTACTATAACGTACTATATTACTAAATTTTGCTATAGCTAGATAGTTAATACGTTTGTGTAATAGAACAGTGCGAATGTATCTATATAGTATATAACTACGTCTTTTAATTAATATTAAAGTATAGTTTAGTTATTATTTAACTAAGGACAAAGCGTGCTACTAGATCTTACCTTTATTAAAAAATTTAATCTCTTACCTATAATCCTATAGGAGGATATATAATATAATCTATCTAAGACATAACCTAGATATATACTATTCTTAGTAAAGTACCTATACCTTATATATAGTAGAGGTTTTATTAGTTAATAGATTATTAAGGCTATATAACACTTACTATTACGTATAGTCCTAATTACAAACCTTTATAACTTTAATTAAGTTAAATAATACTTAAAACAGATATAGGAGTTTCTTAACCTTCTTTTTCTACTAGTGTATTTTACTAGTAGTTAACTAGGGTGCTTAATAGAAGTGCTAAGCGTTTAGATATAGAATATAGTAAGTAATAGGCCCTAGAATATCTTTATATTTAATAGACTAGTTATAGTTATACTATAGTACTATAAGGGCTATAATAGAGATAAGTTACTTAAAGTAGTATATCGCTTTCTGCTGCAGCAGATTAGTAGCTTGCTTATACTATACCTCTAGCTAGTAAAACTATTTTATATATTACTTACTATAAACTAAGAGTAAGATAGCTATACCCCTACTTAGTATTAAGTAAGAAGTACCTTTCTATAGCTAAATAAAGATAGACTTTAATATAAAACTGTAGACTGCTTTGCAACCTTAATAAAACAGGCTACACAACGCTTACTTAGATAAATAATTAGACCTAACCTAATATACTATTTAATAATTGCCTTTAGATATTATATAGAATAAATAAAATAAGGAAAGCTTATTATATTAATACTAGAAGAGGTAGAGGAAGTACTAGATAGTATAATAGAAGAGGTAGTAGAGTAGTAAGTAGGGTACGAACTAAATACTGTAAAGGCTATCTACTTATAGGAACTCTTACTTTACTTTTAATTAGTAGATAGTAATATATACATATTCTTTTACATGTCTACTAAATAGTATAATAACCTCTTATTTAATATAGCTACTTTACTACTAGAAGGTAAAGTAGATGTTTCTTTGCACTACTATATAGACCTAATAAGTATTAACATTAAATAGGTTCTTTACACAAATTTTAGGAAGGTAGCTAGGTTTTAAGATTAATAGTATAAAGTAGTAGAAAGTATCTTAGGAGGTAATGCTGTAGTGTGTTATATTATAGGAACTAGTAGTAGTAAAAGTCTAGTCTTCCTCCTACCTATACTATATAATAGGTATAGTTAGGTTATTATTATTATACTATTAGTTATATTACACTCTAATCTTATATAGTAGTGTATAGAGTTATATATTTCTTAGTTAGCGTATAGTAATAAGGACTTTAACAATACAGCTTAAATTATCTTTACTATGCTAGAGTATATAGGACTAGATTAGTTTATAATATTAATATATTACTTATAAGATATAGGCTACCTTAAACGTATTATTATAGATAAATATTACTATATTCTATTACCTAACTATAAGTACTAGCCTAGTCTCTTAAAGCTAGGTAACCTTACTTAATTTAGGGTAGGGCTAACCTTACTATTAGCTACTATACTAAAAGAGTAGGAAGTAGAAGCAGCCTAGCTATTTAGGATTTAGGTAAGTATCTAAATATTTTAGGAACCTACTAGCTGTCCTAATATTAAGTATAAGGTATATATACTAGAGTAACCTATACTAGTAACTATAGAAGATCTTATATATTATATTATAAGTTAAGGAATTAAGTAGAAGAAGGTACTAGTGTATATATTAATAAGAGCGCTAGCTAAGGGCCTAAGCAAGAGCCTATAATACGTATACTACTATAGGAAACTTAGTATAATAGATTATAACTAGGTATAGTAAGTATTTGCTTTATAGTATAATAGAGTACTAGTTACTATAACAGCTTTTAATGCAGGCGTTAATATACCTAATATTAATATTATACTTTGTTTATTATAGCCTAATTATCCTATTACCTTTTTATAGGAATTAGGCTGTGCTAGCTGTAACAGGCAGGTATATATTACATAAGTTATTCTAGGAAAGAGAATTCTAAGTTTCTTTAAGTAATTATATAGTTAAGAAAGAAAAGTACTAGAAGAATTTGTATACTATAGTTAATCTAGAATATAGTGTATAAGAGTCCTACTAGAAGAGTATTTTAATAGTATAAGTATATGTATATGCTGTTAATAAGAAGAAGAACTATATAGTATATATAATAGACTATTTTCTAGTAGAGCTAGCTTAAATATAATAATAGCTTTTACTATAGAGTATATGTAATGTAGACTAGACACGCCTATAAGAAAGATATTATAGTATATACCTTTAATACAGTATAGTATACTATATATATCCTCCTTTATAATAGCATATCTGCTATTCTTACCTCCTATATTATAACTTAAATAGCAAGTTTCTATCTTTAATAATACGCCGCTAACCTATACCCCTATAAAAGCTATTTTAAGCTTTATACTAAAAATACTAGTTACTCTATTAAATGCCTTTACTATTTATAGCCTTATAAGAGTAATCTAAACACGCGTAACCTAGGTAGTAATAAATAAGTTATCTCCTATAGTTGTACGGAGCTTGTAAATAATTTAAGTAAAATAGAGTTAGACTATTCTATAGTAAGAGGACCTAGAAAGTAAAAAGATTAAAGAAGTAAGTATAAAAAAGGTACGTGTAAATTGTCTTTTGCTTTAGAACTAGAAGAATATACTAGTATAAAATAAGGTAACTACATAATTTAAATAAGAGGAGATTAGATAGACTAGTAAGTAGTAGGTTAATAATTATGTAAAGTGCTTTACAGATAGCGTTGCCTTTAATTATATAAGGGTAGGATACTTATAATATCTTAGGGGGCTTATTTTAGAATATAAGAATGATTGTATTAAAGATAAATTTGTTAATAGTACCTACTTCTTCTATACTTTACTATTAACTATATATACTAAATAGACTAACCCTAATACTAGAATAGCTCTATCTAGACTATTACTATCTATCTTATATACCTATCTACATATATTTTTAGACACTTAGGTATACCTTTAGGAATATTCTCCTAAAATTAAAAGTAAATAGCTTATATAAATATAGGATAAAACTAGTAGAGAACTTAATAGAAATATTATAACTAACTTTATAAAATACTTTTAATAAGGAGTTAACGTAGGCAGATAGAAACTGATATATTGTATTGTAATTAACGTAAACTAGGTTATATAAATATTCTTCCTAGAAAGACAGACTATAGAGAGTGTAATAGACACGTAAAATCTTATAAAAGATAAATAATTAATTTAAATAGTCTATATATATAAAGGTCCTATAAGGAGGAGGGGTTTTAGTAAAGGTAATAGTTACTTTTATGTAATCCCTCTTTGTACTATATCTTATTTAGTGTAATATAGGTGTTATAATACACTACTATTAATTAACTATATATATACTTTAATTATCTCTAGTATTAGATATATACAAAAATAACTTAGTATTAATTTTAATTAAATACGGATTTTTAGGGGGTAATGCTCTTACCTAGTAAGTAGTATAGTATTAGGAACCTTTACACTAGCCTATATCTTTACTAATAACTGTTATATCTGCTTTTATTACTATACTACTATAATAAATATATAGTAAAGGGGGAGAGGAAAAGGGGCCCTTTATATAATAGTAATAGTTACGTAACCTACACACTAGTAATCTTAGCATAACACTAAGATCTAAATTAAAACAAAACTTTAAGCTCTAAACTCTCCTCTACTACCTCTGCTACTACCACGCTTAACGCCTACTACTACTACTACTACTATTACCTACTACTACCTACTACTACCTACTACTACCTACTACTACTACTACTACTACCTACTACTACCTACTACTACTACTACTACCGCCTACTACTACCTACTACTACCTACTATTACCTACTATTACCTAGCCTCTATATAGTAACTATAATACTTTTTTAGGGTATACTCTATATAAAAAACTATAGTTTTATAAGAGAGATTATATGCTATTTATAGTAGTAAAACGTTAATTTTAGCTACGCGTGGTAAGCTTGCTGCCTTTACCTAGCCTATTTAACCTTAGCTAACTAAGTACTCTTAAACTACAGATCTACCTAGTTACCTTCCTACAAACCCCCCTCTACCCCCTATTATCTAGTAATAAGTATCCTTAATTATTCTTATTACCTTCCTATATACCCCCCTCTTAATAGTACGTATCTTACTTCCTATACATTACTTTCCTACAAACCCCCCTCTAAACTATACACCTTAATTACCTAAACCTATTACCTTTATAGAAACTACCTCTATCTTATATAGGCTAATAGGGTATATCTACTACTAAACTCTTATCCTTACTATAAATATATATCCTAATATATAACTAAGATAGTTAGTAAATTTATAATAATAAACTTAGTTAATATAATACTTTTTATTATAGTTCCTAAGAACTACTCTATTTTTATTAGACTATATTAAGGTACTTACTATAGTAAAGTTTAATCTTCCTCTAGTATAGAGGGAGGGGAGAGGGTTTATATAAAAGTAATAGTTACCTTCCTATAAACCCCCTCCCCTATTATATATCCCTTAATAGAAGTATTTTAGATAAAATTATCTATTACTAGAACTAAGAAAACTAGTTACCTTCCTATAACCTCCCCTCTACCTTTTTCTTCTATATTAAGAAACACTAACTAGTTACCTTCCTAAAAACCCTCCTTCTATATTACTACTATATCTATTATTTACTTAAATAATATAGAGTAATATTTATACCTTAATATTAATACTAATATTATTCTAGCTTTTTTAGGATTCTATTAGTATCTATTACTATAGCATTTATATCTAGTAATAAAGATATTAAGCTATTAACTCTATAGTTATATCCTATTCTAGTACTATCTCTACATATACCGCACCCCTACCTAACTATTAAAGATTTTAATAATAATAAGTTTAAGAAGGTAGATATTATAGGTAATAATAATACCCTAGAAGTAGAGCTTAAAAAATAAGTGCGCTAGGACATCCTCCTATTATAAGAAGAGTAGTATAATATAATCCTATATACTAAAGAGTAACTAGAGGATATAAAATTAAAAATAATAGGTATATAAAATATAAAATATCTTACTAAGTACTTTAGTTATAAAGATTAAGCTAACTTCTCTACTTACGTTAAATACTCTTATATTACTCTTAACCTAATAGAATTTAATAAATTATGTTATATCCTTAATAAAAAGTTTCCTTTACCTAAAGGTATAAAGAAATAATTTTATCCTAAGCTTAGTATAATTAAAGCCTTAATAGGCAAACTACGCGTAGCTAACCCTAAGTCCTTTAATATCCCTATTATATAGCTTATTAAATCTCCTATAGATAACTAGATTAAGAATTAGGCTATTATATTTAACTACTTTACTACTTAGTAGTTTTAAGTAGACTCTACCCTATTTACTTAATATCCTATTAGCTAGATATAGTTCTATAATTAGGTTAATACCCTAATTAAGATATTT